>WNHD01002073.1:0-16273 GCA_011057455.1 Ganaspis sp. Gsp50
ACAAAATATTTAAAAACAATAAAAAATCTTTTAAAATATTCAAATATTACTTAAAATTACTTTAAAATTCTTTAAAATACTTCAAAATATTGCAATGTAACTAAAGATATTAGCATTTTAAGTATTAAATAAATTATTTAAAATAATAGATTCTTAGAATATTTTAGAAGTATTATATTTTAGACTACTGCTTGAAAATATTTAAAAATACTTCAAAATATGTACAAATAATTCAAAATATTTGAAAACTTTTCAAAATACCTAGAATGGTTTTAAAATCTAAAATAATGATATTGAATAATTTAAATTCTTACAAAATACTGGAAAATGCCTTTTTTAATTAAAAAAATATATTAAAAAAACATCATGGAAATTTTTCTATCTTTCTCATGGAAATCATGGAAATATCATGGAATTTTGCGAAGAAAAATTTGTATAAACCCTGGCATGTTAACTTATTATTAATCTGTCCTTTTAAATGTTTTCTTTGATCATTTTCTTATGTAATATGTACACTAAAAATAAGAAATTTGATTAAAAACAATAATAAGCCTTTTAGAACCCCTTATTATATTATTAAAACAATTAATAATTTTAGTTTTAAAAAATCCGGGAAAATCAGGCTCTGAGATTCGGAAATTCCGAGAATTTGAAAATGCCAATTCGCCAGACATCCTGTTCTTTTTTTTTATTATTTTACGTTTGGGTCTGTACATTTTGCTTCGACTAACAATAAGTCATGACCTATTTTTGCAAAATTTTAAAAATTCATCAATTTTGGATAGCGCTGCACTCTGATGTTTTCTGATTATATAAAAATGGAAATTTGAAAAGAACAGGTCTCGACCGATTTAGTCGACCCACTATTATTTCTGTTACGTATTTGAAATATTGCAATTTAAAGGAAAAATTTACTTTCAGGTACGTGAAGAAAGCGGATGAAATTTTTAACCAAAGTGTTCAAGATCCGCCGAACGATTTCAACGCCCAAATGTAAGTGCGATAATTGAAAGTTCGAAAAAGATCACTTTTGAATTTCGAAATCTTTATGATTTGAAGTTTTAACAGTGCTGCAAAATCTTGAGATTGATTTTAAGCGATTGATTTTAGAGCAAAATTAGGACTAGGATTGCTTTCTGGAAAATATTCGCAGCCTCCCAAGTCGGAAGGGGACGAATCGAATCAAGGAATTTCGCCTCGAATGTTCAAAACGTTGGTTGGACGTGGACATCAAGATTTTTCTTCAAACAGACAGCAAGACGCTCAAGAATTCTTTCTGCACCTAATTAATCTTTTAGAAGTAACTTTCGTTCTTTCTCTACTAATTATTTCTCTACTAATTCTTTTCTACTAATTATTACTAATATTATTAACATTAAAATGTTTCAAAATATTCTATAGAAAATGAAGCGTATAAAAGTGAAAAGAATTCAAAAATAATTACTAGTTTATTTATTTTTTTTTTTAATGATTATTTTATTGGCATTATTAGTTTTGTTGTTTTTTTTTTTGATATTATATACTTTTTTATAATATATTTTTTTACAATACATTTTTTTACAATATATTTTTTTTTACATATTGTATTTTTAATGTCCGTTTTCTTACTTTTATTGTCTAAGTGTCCAAAAATCTCAAAAAGAAAATAGAGCAACGAGTTTTATTATTTTTACAGCATAATAGTCGACACTCGCAAAATGTGGCGGAATGTTTCAAATTCAAAGTGGAAGAGCGGTATCAGTGCAATAGTTCGAAAAAAGTACAGTACACGACTCGTCCTGAGTACCTTTTGCCGTTACCAATTGCTCTAGATGCTGCAATAAACAAGGTAAAATTATGTTCTTAATAATTCCACTTTCGTATTTCATTTTCCAACAAGCATAGAAAATGTCAAAATTATTTAAAAGTGACAAAAGCCGAGTTCAATTAACAATTGGAATTGCAATTCTAATTACAAAAAGACACTCTTTTATATTTTCTTTACTTTTCAGGAGCAAGTGGCAGCCTATCAAACCAAAAAGGCCGAGGCGGAGAAAAATAACCAAAAATTAGATTTTCACGACATTGTCAGACCGAGGATAAAATTGTCCTCCTGTCTGGAAGCCTTTGGCAAAAGTGAAATCATCGAGCAATTTTATAGTACAGCTCTGAAGGAAAAAACCACAGCTGTAAAGTAAGACAACAATTAGCAATTTTTCTACATTTTTCATCTTTTCAGTTTTTGAAAAATGTCTGATTCTTTTCTGTTTTTCTATAAATGTTGTTTTTGGAAAAAGATTGTTGAATTAGAGGAAAGATTATTCGGTTAAAGAAAATATTTTGCATTTAAAGAAATGATTTTCCAAACAGAGACAATATTTTGTAATAAAAGAAAAGATTTCTCAAATAAATAAAATATTGTGCAAGGAAAAGATTCTTCAAATACAACAAATAAGAAATTCAAAATCTTTAAAATACTTAAAATTTCTTTGAAATAATTAAAAATAGTTAAAACTATTTAAAATACATACTTCAGAACACTTCAAAATACTTCAAAATATTTAAAAACTCTATTTGTTTTAAAGGAAAAAATTTAAAAATCCTCTTTATTACTTTAAAGTATTATAAAATACTTCAAAATATTCAAAAATATTCAAAATTACATAAAAGTCTTTTCGAATAATTCAAAATATTTAAAAACGCTCAAAAATGCTTAAGAATATTTTAATATACTTAAAATTACTTCCAAATACTTCAAAATATTTTAAAATACTTTAAATTACTTTTAAATATATTCTAATACTTCTCAATACTTCAAAATATTTAAAAATTCATAAAATTACTTTAAAATATTATAAACACTTTAAAATAATATTTTTTATAGAAAATAGCTTAAAAATACTTAAAATTACTTTAAAATACTTCAGACTATTTCAGAATACTTCAAAATACTTCAAAATATTTTAAAATACTTTAGATTACTTTTCAATATTTTCAAATACTTCCCAATACTTCAAAATATTTAAAAACCCTTAAAAATACTACAAAATATTTAAATATACTTAAAATTATTTTAAAAGACTTACATATTTTAAAACACTTAAAAGTACTACAAAATATTTTAATATACTTAAAATTACTTTAAAAGACTTCAAAATATTTAAAGTTACTTAATTCCTTAAAAATATTTTAAAAAATTTCCGAATACTTCCCAATGCCATAAAATGCTTTATATTACTTTAAAATACTTTTAAAAACTTTAAAATATTTAATAAATACTTTAAAGCTTATAAAAATGTTAGTATTTTAAGTATTACATAAAGTATAAGATTTTAAAATACATATTAATTCTTTATAACATTTTAAAATACTTAAAATTTCTTTCCAATATTTCAAATTACTTAAAACTACTTTAAAATACTTCAATATATTTTAAAACACTTAAAAATACTCTTTTTACAGAAAAGAACTCCAAAATACTTAAAATTATGTACTTTAAAATACTTAAGACTACTTCAAAATACTTCAAAATATTTTTAGAAACGTAAAATTACTTTAAAATATTTCTCAATACTTCAAAATATTTAAAACTATTTCAAAATATTTCAAAATATTTAAAACTACTTCAAAATACTTCAAAATATTTCAACATATTTAAAAATATTTCCCAATACTTCGAAATATTTAAAACTACATAAAAATACTACAAACAATTTAAATATACTTAAAATTACTTTAAAACACTTTAAAAGACTTCCAAATTTTTAAATATATAGATACTTAAAATTTAATAAATATGTGTTAAAATACTTAATAATATTTTGAAATATTTAAAAATACTTGAGAATATTTCCAAGTACTTCTCAATACTTCAAAATATTTAGAAATGCTTCAGACTACTTAAAAATACTTCAAATTATTTTAAAATATTCAAACATACTGAAAACTACTTCTAGATACTTTAGAGTACTTCAAAAGATTTCCAAATACTTCCCAATACTTCAAAATATTTAAAAATCCTTAAAAATACTAAAAACAATTTAAATATACTTAAAATTACTTCAAAATATTCAAAATACTTCAAAATATTTTAAAACACTACAAACTATTTAAATATACTTAAAATTACCTTAAAATACTTTAAGACTTCAAAATTTTTAAATATACTTAAAATTTCATTAAAATGTGTTAAAATTCTTAAAAATATTTAAAAATACTAAAAACTAATTTAAAATACTTCTGACTACTTCAAAATATTTTAAAATTTCCAAAAATACTTTAAATTACTTTAAAATATTTCCAAATACTTCCTAATAATTCAAAATCTTTTGAAACTTTAAAGTACTTTGAAAGACTTCAAAATATTTAAAGATAGTTTAAAGTATTTAAAAATATTAGCATTTTAAGTATGTAATGCAGTATAAAAAGATTTTAAAATTTAGTTTTTCAAATATTTTTAAAGTGTTTTTAATACTTCAGACTACTTAAAAGTACTTAAAAATATTTAAATAAATTTAAAATTACTTCAAAATATTTCCAAATACTTCAAAATATATAAAATGGTCTTAAAATTAAGGATAATGACCTTGAGTAATTTAAATTCTACAGAAAATTATTTTTGCAAGATGCTTAAGAGTAGAATAAGATCATTAAAAACAAAGCTTCCTCTTGCGAAAGCAAAAACTTTTATTATTTCAAAAGTATTTTAAATTCTTACAAACTATTGAAAAATTCATTCTTTTAACAAATACCTTTAAAAAAATATGGAATTTTTTTCATAGAAAAATCACGGAAGTTTGTGATGAAAAATTTGTAGAAATCCTGAAAAGAAGATTTTTCAAAGAAACAAATTTTCAATCAGAGAAAAAATTTTCAATCAAAGAAAAAATTTTCCAATCAAAGAAAAAAAATACCCTTTGTTTAATATTTTTCATTCGTTCTTGAATTTTGTAAACAACCTTAAATTTTGAAATTCGATTGTTATTTCTAGAACAACGAGACTAGCGAGCTTCCCGGACTATTTGCTGATTCATTTGAAAAAATTCACTGCACAAGAAGACTGGACGCCGATTAAATTAGACGTGGAAGTTGAGATGCCAGATTTGTTGGACTTGAGTTCCTTGGAGGGAAAAGGACTGCAGCCTGGTGAAGAAACACTGCCAGAAGTTGCTGAATCTGAACACCCTCAACCACAATTTGATCCGGCGATTATTAATCAATTAACCGAAATGGGATTTCCTTTAGAGGCCTGCAAGAGAGCAGTTTTCTTCACTGAAAACGGCGGCTTCGAGGCTGCCACTGCCTGGCTCATGCAACACATCGTAGATGATAATTTTGCCGAACCTTTTGTCCCACCTGGCCTCACCAAGACAAGTCAGTCCAATTTTCATAAGTCCGTTCTTTCAGTTTTCAATGTTTGTCAAACAATTTGACAAATTGTCTTTTATTCGGATTTTTTTGGATATTTTCTCAACCAAGTTGTTACGAAAAAGGAGAAAAAAGGAACAGAAAAAGGAACAAAGAAAGAACAAAAAGGGAACAAAAAAAATCGCACAATTTGAATACAGTCTCATTTTTGATGAGAATGTAAAAAGAACAAAAAAAAGAACAAAAAAAGAACAAAAAGGGAACAAAAAAAGAACAAAAAAACAAAAGGAAATAAATATAGAATATAAGATTTTAACGTTTAAAAATTTAAAAGAATATCTGCAATACTTTTAAAGTTTAAAAAAAGTTTAACACTTTGTATCATATTCCATGGATACATTTTTTTTATTTTTTTGTTTTCGGAGCAGTTTTTCTAGGGCAATTTACTGTCCGCATTTGTTTAGTTTTTCTTCAAAATTTTAAAGCGGCTGAAATTAATTTTCAATTTGCTGAAGAATTTTAAAGCTCGTTTTCGTTCCATGAAGTAGTGTTTTTCAATTTTTCTTTCTAATTTTAAAGCAGATGAAGTTAATTTTCAATTTGCTAAAGAATTTTAAAGCTCGAGGTTTTCGTTCCATGAAGTAGTGCTTTTCAACTTTTCTTTATAATTTTCATACAAAAAATAAAAATTTTTAAGTTAATTTTAAATTTAGTTGGAGAATTTTAAAGGTTGAAATTTTCGTTTCATGAAATAGTCTAAAATGAATAATGCTACATTAATATTGTGTAAAAATAGTTAAAATAGTGTTAAAATCGTCGAAATAGTGGTAAAATGAATAGTTGTAAATTAAAGGCTTTGTTTGGCTTCAGATCAAAGCAGTTTTGTACCAAACGAAACTGGATTGGACACTGTCATGAGTATGGGATTCACCAAAGATCAAGCTACAAAAGCTTTAAAAGCAACGGATAATAATGTAGAACGTGCAATTGACTGGATATTTAGTCATGCTTCAGAACTCGATGAAACTCCCATGGAAGAAAGTACAAATTCAAATGAAGAAACTTACAGAACTGGAAGTGGACGTAAGTTTTACGAATGTTTTTTTGAGAACTTATTGATATAGAAATTTTGAAGAGCAATTAGTATAGCTAATTGCTCTTCAAAATTTCTACTTTTCATATTTGTATTTATATGTTTTATTAGGTGCTTGTAAAAATAAAACATTAATCTCTCAATTTCTTTTTTTGTCAAAACATACTAATCACGAATTTTGTAGGTTTTAAATTAGTGGGTTTTATCTCGCACATGGGAACTTCTTCCATGGTTGGACACTACGTTTGCCATCTATTGAAAGACGATCGTTGGATTCTTTTCAATGACGAAAAGGTAAAATTTTTAAATTTAATTTTAAAAAAATTTAAATTAATTAAATTCTTTCTTTAAAAATTAATTCAAATTTAAAAAAATACTATACGTAGCGAGTAATATTTATTAATTTTATATTATATTCAGCTCTGATTTAATTTTATTAAATAATTCACTGCCTTGAGATTTACGTTAAATCTCGAACAAATTTACATTTTACATATACATTTTACATTTACATTTTATTAATTTTTACAATCATGTTTTTTATTCCACAGGTGGCAGTGTCCGAAAATCCTCCTAAAGATTTAGGATACATTTACATGTACCAACGAATCGATTAATTATAGCTTTATACGTTGCCAGTTTTTGTATAAATAATTAAATTTACAATTAAACAATAAAGAACATTGCAATTCTAACAAAATTTTCAATCCGAAAATAATTTTATCCTAAAATTAATGTTATTCTAAAACTAATTTTGTTCAAAAACTAATTTTGTTCAAAAACTAATTTTGTTCTAAAACTAATTTTGTTCTAAAACTAATTTTGTTCAAAAACTAGTTTTGTTCAAAAACTAATTTTGGGCATTCACAATTTTGAATGTAAAAATCATTTTTAAAAATCATTTCATTCTAAAAATAATGTACATTTTAAACTTTTGATTTCTTCAAAAAAAAAAAAAAAATTCTCGAAAAGTAGTCACTCGAAATAAATTAAAGGCACAATTCAAGAAGATTGTAGTGTTAAATAATTTTATTTTTCCTCATTTCATCAACAATGGCACAATTTGGAGCACCGTTCTTGAAAATTTATCAAAATAGATTATATATATTTATATATAGATTTTTTTCTGGAATTAGGCACATTCAATAAGTAGAAATGTATATATATCAAAAGCCATTTGAAGAAAAAATACAATAATTAAAATTCGCAATAATCTTAAGAATGTAAGTACATTATTTTAAAAAATGTGAAAGCATTACAAATATCATACATTATGCTTTTTAACAATGAATTAAAATTTCAATACAACTTGTGTGAAAATTGCCTCTTACAAAAGAAACTCGTATAAAATCTTACGTTCTGGAATTCTTTCTTTAAGTACGGTTTAGATTATCGAAAACGGAATAATTTAGTTTAATAGAAGTGGTAGTAAAAATAGTAGTAGAAACAGTAGAAGTAGTAGTAAAAATAGCAGTAAAAATAGAACAAGAAAAAGAGAAACAATGCTTCCCTATGAGGAAGCAAAAAGAAAAAAAGAAATAGAGAAAAAAAGAAAAAGAGAATAAAAGAAAAAGAGAAAAAAAGAAAAAAAGAAGAAAGCAAAGAAACAGAAGGATAAAAAAAGAGAAAAAAATTGGCATCAGTCACATTTTTATAGCATTTTTGATAACCGGATAAAAATAAAATTCACAACAAATAAAGAGGCAGAAAAAAAGTGACTGAAACCACTTTTATCCTTTCATTTAAATAAAAAATCATAACCGAAGTATTACAGAATGAAATACCAAATACTTCTAGGCGGCGGAAATTAATTTTCATCCATTTTTAATATTAGTCGATTATTTACAAAAACAAACTTAATACTCTGGAAACATCAATAATAATTTAAGTTTTGCGTAACTTTTCAAGATTACATAATAGACTCGTTTTTTCTTTGCGCGCACTATCGTTACTTAATAAAGTTGTAAATTCTCGTCAATCGAAAATTCTAAGTCACAATTGTACATTGAAAATTCAGTACCAACTCACAAGAATGCAAGTCTAATAAAGGAAATCGATTTTGAGAATATACACGTATATAAAATATACAAAATAGAATACTTTTTCTCTTTCGCCTAAAGACTAGCTAACTGTTTTGATTCTCATTCTATCATCAATGATTCCAATTGAAGGCGGAACAGCATAAACGATATTGTCGCCATTTTTCGAAAAAGTTGGCTCCACAATATCTGGCACTACTTCAATGCTCAAGACTTTACTTTTATTTCCTAACATGCACTTGAATCTGGTTGCTACTGTCACTAAAAGGTCACTTCGTCGTAATCTGAAAATTAAATCAACTGTGAGTTAGAACTGTGATCTAACACTAAATGTATTAATTACAATAAAATCAATTAAGTACAATAACAATAAAATTAAGTACAATAAAATTAGGTACAATAAAATTAGGTACAATAAAATTAAGTACAATAAAATTAATTACAATAAAATTAAATAATTGCAATTCAGTCAAATAATAAAATTACATTTTTAAAGAATTAAATTGAAATGCATAAATTACAGAAATGTGTTTCTTCTTTTTTTTTTTTTAATCGAGCATAGAAAAATAAAATAAAAAAACTGAAAAGAAAACTTACTGGAAGTACGCATTGCAGAGAATGCCGACGAGTTCACCGACTCTGTCTTCCTTGGTCATTAAGGAGATGATCAAGTCATTGCCATGATTAGAGTGAATCGTGATGAGTTGATCTCTTCCCGGGGAAACGCTGAGGCCTGTAATTTCAGAGATTGGCATTTTCTTCTTCATATTTTTGAACTTTACGCCGTCTAATTTGTACACAGAGTGCTCGGTTACCAGTAGTACTCGATCTGCTGATTTATTGAACCTGGACAAAAAATTTCATAACGTAAAATAACAAACAAGAAAAAGCAAAGAAGAATCGCAAGCCAGAAATCGCACAAAATGGATAAAATATTGAAACAAATTGAATAATACAAAAAATTGAATAATACAAAAAAATTGGATGCAAAATAAAAATTAATTACGAAAAAATGATACCAAAAATTGAATGATACAAAAAATTGAACGACGAAGAAAATGATACAAAAGAATTGAGTGACAAAAGATTGAATGATATAAAAAATGTATTATAAAATTGTGAATCACTTTTTTTATATTGAATTTAACTGTTTCAAAAGAGAAAGAGAGAAACTAACTTGTTTGTTTTTTTAACGAAGGCGCTAAACAGGACGGATTTGAAATGATCGCTATTTTTTAAATTGTTAACAGATGCATTGAAAATATCACTATTAGGATTCTCTCGCAGAAAAGCGAGATAATTTCCTTCCCAGGAACGATCTTGTCCCCAGTAGGCACGTTTCTTGCATAAAGCTGCTCCAGCTGACATCTAAAAGCAATACAATCAGTTATAATTATATAATTTAGAATACTAAGAATAAAAATGACAATAATATGTAATAATGATGATTACAGTAACAATAAAAATATTTTAAAATATTTTAAATTGTTTTTTAAAAATAATGTTTTTAAATATTTATCAATAAATAATCTGGTCTCTAATAAAAAAATGTGTACTTTTTTGTATAATATGTTTTTTGTTCTTAATAATAATAATAAGCTATAATATATTAGTAACAATTAATACGAACGTTTAAAACCTTAGCACAATAAAAATGTGAAATTATTTGATTTTAAAATATTTTTGAAATTTTTGAAATATTTAATTTCAAAACACCGTTTCTCGCGCGCTTTAGCGCGCGTATATTTAGCTAGTAAATAAATAAAATAAAAACATATCAATGTTTCTCTATGAGGCAGCAAAAAGAACAGTTCATTCAGAATCATACTCTAAATAAATGTTTTCAAACCGTTCAAAAAGTTATTAAAAATTTGCCATGTCACATTGTTGGAAAGCACTTTAATTGCAAGAAGTAAAGTACAAATAAAACACAATGTTTCACTTTTCCAAAGATCAATTATCTGTTTGACAGAAAAAAAACATGTCAACTGCACTCAATACTTTGGATCTTTAAATTCCAAATCCTTAATTTGAAGTTTTTGTCTGAAATTAATCTTAAAATTAAATAAAGAGTCAAAAAAGTAGAAATTATTATTATTACCATCATTATTATTATTAATTATTATATTACATATAATAATTATATAAACTACCTTTAGTCGAAGCTGAGGCCATTCTTCCCTAGGAATATTCCTGAGAATCATCCAAGCTCTCCATCTTGCAAAGATTTTCCTCAAAAGCGGAACGCTCTTGCGAACAGCAAAACTTTCTCGCGGCCAGGGAAGATGTTTGCCATAATCAGCCAATGCTTTTGCATGTTTGAACGTTTTTGACAAATCGTTTATATAAATGTAAAGTTTATACTGACGATAATATTTCATGATAGTAAGAGCTGCTTTCATTTTCTTGTAACGTTTTCGACCCAAGTAACCCCTCCACTGCTTTTGCAATAAAATAACAATCCCCGGAATAAGATCACTGCGAGCCTAAAAAAATAATCAAATCTGCATTTTAATGCAAAGTTCAACATCAATTTCAAACAAAATGTCAAGTTCTATAGAAATTTGAATCAATTTCAAAAATGTCAATTTCTATAGAAATTTGAATCAATTTCAAAAATGTCAATTTCTATAGAAATTTGTACAAAAGTTTTCACAGATATTTATATTGAGATTTTCTTTGTATAGAAATTTGTATGGAAATTATTTTATGAAAAATTTTAAACCAAGTTCTATCGAAATTCTTACAGACATTTATAAAGAAATTTTTATACAATTTATAAACAAATTTCAAAATAAATTTCTATACCTATTTCAAAATAAAGTTCTGTACAAATTTCAAAATAAAGTTCTATACAAATTTTAAAATAAAGTTCCATACAAATTTTAAAATAAAGTTCTATACAAATTTCAACATAAATTTATATACAAATTTCAAATCCAAATCAAATATACAACAGTAGTAGACTGTTTAAAATAAAATAAATAAAAATAAAAATGCAATAAAAATTCCAGGACACTTCCAGGACTTTTAGGGTCTTTTTTTAAATTTAAAGAGTTTTCCAGGACGAGTAGACACTGTACCTATAATTAATTTTTAGGATTCGCAATTCGAAGAAAATTAAAATTAGTATTAAAAATGAAAAATTACTTTTTCAAGAGCAAATAAAGTGTTAGGAGAGCGGATAAATATTTTAGTTCTCCCGTATTGAACGTCATTCTGGAAGCCTTTTTCCTCCATAAGAGTTCGGACTCCGTCTCTGTCACTTCCTCCTCTAAAGTTTGGCCACGTGTACTGAGAAATCATTTTGTACCTAAAAAGAAGAGTAATTAAATAGCACTTTTTAAACAATTGTTGTAAAAAACAATGGTTTCAAACAAACGATGGTTTTAAACAAACGATGGTTTTAAATAAACGATGGTTTTAAACAAACGATGGTTTTAAACAAACGATGGTTTCAAACAAACGATGGTTTCAAACAAACGATAGTTTCAAACAAACCATAATTTTAAACAAACAATGGTTTTAAACAAATAATGATTTTAAACAAACAATTATTGTAAAAAAAACAATTGTCATAAACAAATCATTGTAAAAAATAAACATTGTTATAACAAACATTGTCGTAAACAAGCAAGGGTTTTAAGCAAACAATTATCGTAGAAAACAAACAATTGTTATAACAAACATTTTATTATAAACAAAGAAATTCTTTTTAATCCCAAGAGGTGTTAGAATTTGACAGAAAACAGAATTTAAAAAAATACTCAAAAGATAAAAGAACGTTTAAAAATTGCAATCCTAGTATCATATTGATCGAAAAGTATCGTCAATGAGTATTTCAGCTCAATTGATAAATTGTTAAATTGATCTTCCAATTGTTTCTGAATACCAACCTCTTCAAGAATTTATCATAAGACTGCCTGTAGACGAATCCAGCTCGTCTGACTAGAATATTCTCGATAAGACCTAAATACCGAACTTGATGGCTCACTCGTTCTTCATCGAAAACGACTGGAGACTTGATTTCGTTTGGTTTGATGCACCTCACGTAATAGGGCTCTTTACTGGTTAAATTATTTATCAAAGCAACCATTGAATTTTTGAACAGCGTTCCAGCCGTCAATGGCCTTTTTGTCGTCTACAAATTTTAAACAAATTGCATTTATTTACTAAGCAAAAAACAGAATATCAAACAAGTTAAATTTATTACTAAGCAAAAAACAGAATATCAAACAAGTTAAATTTATTACTAAGCAAAAGAACAGAATAAAAATAATTAAAACAAATTAAATTAAATAAAAAAAAAATATAATGCAGCTGAATGAAAGAACCTTATTAATGTCCTGAGCGCCTTCAGGCCACATTTTGCTAATAATCGAGTTGTTGCTTTTAAATAATAATCGCTTGAAATCTTGAAACAAGGTATCTTTGTTTTTATCCAGAAATCCATCAATACTGTAAACAACATCCCCCGCATAGTGTTTTATTCTAAAGTGAGTTTTGTGTTTCAGTTCTTTATCCAATGGTTTTAATTGTCGTGACGTATAATGATTGTGATTGACAAGTTTCTTGTCCATCGCTTCCAAAAGCATCTGCAAAATAATTATACAATTATTATTATAATAGTAAAAACAAGGTTGTTATTTTAATAATAAAAAGAAGGTTATTATAATAATAAAAACAAGGTTATTATAATAATAAAAACAAGGTTAATATAATAATAAAAACAAGGTTAATATAATAATAAAAACAAGGTTACTATAATAATAAAAAGGTCAATGAAACTCAAATTCAAAAGACTTATTTTATTTTAAAAACTTATTTTTATTTTCCTGATTCGGAGTGATCGTTAAATTCTGATATTTCTTCAAAAAACTAATTTAGATTTTCGATTTTTGCAGCAAATTACACTTCCTGATAAGGGAGATGAAAATTATTATAATAATCATTTTGAAATAATTTTCAAAATAGGGCACATTTTTGGTGTCTGGATTTTTTTGCCCTTTGTCTGAATTTATTACCTCGTCTGTCACTTTTCCGACATTTAAGCAAGCCTCGTCCATAATTGATATAATTCCTTTGTGAGATTGCTCCACGAGGTCACAAATCACTTGATTATTAAAATAGTCAATATTTTTCCAAGCGATTCCTTCTTTTCGATATTCCTCTTGCTCCTGCTTCAAGACCAATTCTGCAAAAAGAAAAGACAAGATTTTTGTTCTATTTCTCTTTCATTCTAAACAGAAAATTCATAAACTTAAAATAAAAATAGTAACTTGAATAAAGTTCTAAACTTCATAATAATTAATTCTGCATTATTGTGCACAATTTTGTAATTCGAAATAAGTAATCACAAAGCATAGGTACATTATTTTGTAATTGCAAATATTTTTTTAGAAAACTGACCCAAAAATGTAAAAGCAGCATTTTTGTGATAAAAAATAAAAATAAAACTCAAGTTATTGGAAAAGAAAAAACAAAAAAAGGAAAACGATTTAAAACCCAAGTCGTTTTCAAACGAGAGATGATTTTTGAAATATCCAGATTTTAGAGGAAAAATTTTTAGAGGTTTAGTTTAAAATGATTTACCAATAAAAAGCTGTTGAAGTTTCTCATTACAGTAATTGATACAAAATTGTTCAAAACTGTTGGCGTCAAAGATCTCAAATCCGTAAATGTCCAAAACACCAATCACTCTTCTGTAGCGTTTATAAATATTATTAGCAGCATTAACATTAATTGTTTCGTTAATCCGTTGCACAATCCAGGTAAAAAGTCTCTCGTAAACAGCCTGAAATATTAATTATTAATTAGTAATAAAAATTGATTTAAAATTTAATCTAATAAATTTAATTTTAATAAATCGATTAATAATAAAAATTTATTTATTTAGTAGTTAATTCACAGTCATTTGTTTATTAATTTTAATAAACTTTTGAAGCAACGGACCTTTGCTAAAGCATCTCTACCATATTCTGCTTCATTAAATGTATGCGTTTTTTTCACAACTTCTCCACCAGCAGCAATGACTCTATGTGATAAGGCAGTGTTCAGCTCGTTTGGATTAATTGATAGTAACTGAGCTGCACTATTTAATGCATTTTTATTACCAATCACAACCACATCCTCGGTAAGATTAAATTTTATATTGCCCTGAAAATGAAAAGATTTTTATTTTAATTAAATTTAAAACTTTAAAAATTTTCTCCCGACCCAAGTATGTTTTATAATACAAAAATCGCACATTTTTAATACACTCTCATTATTGATGAGAATGTAAAAAAGAGTAATTTTACCAAAGAAACAAAAATTGAAAATTTTTTAAACACTGGGATTGGTGCGAAATAAAAAATACAACTTACGAACAAAAATTAATAAATAGTACAGAATCAAAAAAAAAAAAAAAAAAAAACAGGCTGCCAGAATTTCAAACATTCCAACTTTTAAAATATTTTAAAGTAATTTTACGTATATTTAAATATTTTGAAGTATTTTCAAGTGTTTTTAAATATTTTGGAGTATTGGACAGAATTTGGAAATAATTTAAAGTAATTTGAAAGTATTTTAAATGTTTTGAAGCAGTTTTAAATATTTTAAAGTGTTTTAAAGTAGATTGATGTATTATAATAATTTAAAAACATTTGAAAAAACTAATATTTATTTCATACTTAAAATGCTAATATTTTTAAATACTTTCAAATATTTTGAAGTCTTTTAAAGTATTATGTAAGTATTAAGTATATTTGGATATTTTAAAGTATGTTCAAGTATTTTTGAATATTTTAAGTATTTAAAAATAATATACAAATATTTTGATTTATTGGGAAGTATTTGGAAATAATTTAAAGTAATTGTAAGCATTTGAAATATTTTGATGTTTTTTTAATATTTTGAAACAGTTCTAAATATTTTGAAGAGTTTTGAAGTACATTGAGGTATTATAATACTTTAAAAACATTTAAAACAAACTAATATTTTTAGATCTGTTTAAAATTTATTTCATACTTAAAATGCTAATATTTTTAAATACTTTGAAATATTTTCAAGTCTTTTGAAATATTCTCAAGTCTTTTAAAATATTTTAAAGTAATTTTAAGTATATATTTCAATATTTTGAAGTATCTTCAACTGTCGTTAAATATTTTGAAGTATTTAATTATATTTTGGTGTATTGGGAAGTATTTGGAAATAGTTTGAAGTAATTTGAAGTATGTAGTTTACAATATTTTAAAAATCTTTTTAAATATTTTAAAGTTTTTCGAAGTAATCTGAAGTATTATAACACGTTTTAAATATATAGAAAAACTAATATTTTAGAATCTGTATATTATTTATTTTATACTTAAAATGCTAATATTTTTTAATATTAATATTATAGTTTTAATATTTTGAAGTCTTTTAAAGTATTTTAAAGTAACTTTAAGTATATTTCAATATATTGAAGTAGTTTTAAGTAGTTTTAAGTGTTTTAATATATTTTCAAGTGTTTTTATATATTTTGAAGTATTTTTAAATATTTTGCAATATTGGGAAAGGTTTGGAAATATGTTGAAGAACTATGAAGTATTAAGAAATAGTTAAGAGTAATTTTAAGTGTTTTAAATATTTTGATGTATTTTTTAAAGATTTGAAGAATTTCTAAATATTTTGAAGTATTTTAAAGTAGTCAGAAGTATTATAATACTTTTAAACTACAGCTCCTAACTAGTTTCACACTCTATAATTATTACTTTATTTTTCTTTTCCTTTTATTTCTAATTTTACTTCCACACACTTCTGCGTTAAATACCTT
>WNHD01002074.1:0-16259 GCA_011057455.1 Ganaspis sp. Gsp50
TTTGGGGGTTGATTCACCCCCTTGAAAATTTTTCGCGGGGGTGCAAAAATTGTGTTTTTCATTTCTCCTCAAAAGAGAACTTTTCCAATTGGTTTCATTTAAATTGAATGTGTCCTTCTATATGAACCAGTGAAATCGGCACCTAATACACCTACTTTCAAGGGGTGGTTTCACCCATTAAATCGCCGAGTCCGCCGATAAAAAAAATACGTTAATAATTTTAAGACCTTTTAAAAATACTTAAAAATATTGTTTATAATTAATCTATTTCTACAAATGTGTCCATTTTTATTGTTTATCGTTTTGAGAGACCTAACCAATCAGATCGCCGTCCCCTTTCCTCTTTCTGAACGACCCCAGACTGATTTAGATTTGAGCGCGACAGTCGTTGTCAGCCTGTTCTCTCATGGGCGCTTGTCTATATCCACTGAGTGTAAGATAGTATGTGATTGATCATCGTTCTACCACTGGAAGATCTGTTTCATGACTAAACATGTAAGTTGTTAAAATAAATTGATTTGTTATTTACAATTATTATATAATTTATATTTATTATAATTTGTTATTTTAAAACTAATTTAAATTCTTACAAAATATTAAAAACTCAATTTTTTAAAATACTAACAATATGATGGAAATATTTCTATTTTTCTCATGGAAATCATGGAAAACTCATGTCATTTTTGAGCACACTTTCCTTTAAAAATACATTTTTTCATAAAATTCTTTTCCTAATTAAAATCTAAAGTAAATAATAAAAAAATTGCATTTCTTGCATCGAAACGAATCGATTAACCTATATAAAGTATATATTTCACCATGAACTAAAGGAGTAAATTACAATTTTGTCTAATTTTTGACATTTTAATTTCGATTTTTTTAAGATAACACCTAAAATTTTAATATCTTAATTATATTTCTTTTTGGAAAAATTTTCTTTGTGAAAAAGAGAAAAGATTGATCTATATAAAGTATATATTCTACAAAAAATTAATAGAATAAATTACATTTTTTTCAAATTCTTGACATTTAACGTTGCATTTAACACTAGAACTACCGACGGGAACATTTTGTCCCGTCGCTCATGTTTTTGTTAGTGTATGTTCCTTTATTAATTAGCTAGAGGTCTGAAATTTTCTGACTTTTATTTTTTTATTGAGATTAAGCTATATACCAAGTATCAGCTTTTTATAATTATTGCAAGCTGAGATCTGGGCCCGCATACCTAGAACTACCGTAACAAAGCATTTTGTCCCCTCATAACATAATATGTGAGTAACAATGTTTATAACAACATTTGTTCGTAATAAAGTTTAAAGCTATTACAAAGTATAAACAATGATAATAATATATTTATAATTATACATATTTTGTAATGCTATTAAATATATTTTCATAAATAATTGAAGCAAGAATATTTGATATTCTTGCATTACTTTGGATACATTGTCAAGGATACTTATAACACATTTCTCAAACTACTTTTTTAAGAACACCGATATAATGAAACCAAGTTTTTTTTATTATTAATGATTCTTTATTTATTTACTTTATTTACGTAGTGATCGTTAATTTACGTTAAATTTTTAAAATTTATGTAAACTATATTAAGTTTATTATTCTTTCTACGTACTCATACTCGCTGTATTTATTGTCTTTATAAAATTATAATGTTTCTTGTAATAACTAGTTTTTCTTTGACAATTGTTTATCAAAATAATTCTCTTACATAGATTTTTTCAACGATTTGGCTCTATGAGACCCGCGTAGTGGACAGCCTATATGTATTGACTGCGGGTGGAACACACATGTATGAAAAATTATGCTAGACTAAATTTATATTTTACTTTTACCTTCCGGGTAATATAAGTTTATAATTTAAGGTTTTCACTTTATTTAAAGTCCTATTCGAAGTCTCTAGCTCTTTAGGCTGATTTGCTATATCTTTCCAAAGTTAAGTAAAAAACGAGTTGTCTTGCACCTTTTAAACCTACTTTTTAATCAAAAGTTGGACATTTCGAACATTTTAGACATCGAATTCGTAATCTACGTAAAAAAATCTATATAAATTATGCGTTAGGGGACAGAATGTTCTCTCCGATTGTTCTAGTGTTAAGCAAAGTGGAAAGCCGATACGGCTATGTAACGGCTTATGTATTGGGAGAAGGGAGACGCATGACACACGTTGATGGTCTCAGTAGGTTCGCATTTGTGGGTGTTATTGCTGGAAATTCTTTTGAAACTGATCTAATGATCGCACAAATTCAGGACGATTGTATTTTAAAAATAACAAAGCGAATTAAGTTCATAAAACACAAGTTTTATGAGCTTTCTAACGGTATTGTTTATCGAAAAATTGAAAAAGGAAATGAACTGTTGCTTTGTGTGCTCGATATTATGGAAAGAAATGTTATTTACAAATACCACGTTGAACTTGGTCTTCAGGGCATTGGAAAAGTGTATGACACCATTTACTTTAGTTATTAGTTTCCAGAAATGCGACAAAAAATTGGCGGACACGTTAAGAACTGTTTAAAATGTATCGCATTTACACCGGTTTCGGGAAAAGTTGAGGGAATGGTGAAGGTCATACCTAAAGTATACAAAGCATTTGATTTTGTTCACGTGGATCATATTGACATTCTTGACGGACGTGTAAAATCGAGAAAACATGATTTAGTTGTTATTGATGATTTCACTAAGTTCACTAAGTAAGCTTTTTTGTGATTAAAAGCACAACTTCCGCTGAAAGTATTGTGATTCTGAAGCGTTACTTTACAGATTATAGTAAACCTAGAGTTATTGTCTCGGATCGAGGCACATCGTTCACCTTGCAAGAGTTTGTCAGTTTTTTTAGAGGAGTGTGACATCAGTTTTCAAAAAGTAGCTCTTGGATGTTTACAAGCAAATGGACAAGTAGAAATTGTAAATAAATCACTTGGCCCTATGCTTGGAAAACTCAGTGAATCGGATTGAGGAAAGAAATGGATTGGCGTTTGAAATGAAGTAGAATTAACTTTAAATAATTCTGTTCACGGGTCCACAATTGAGATTCCTAGTACTCTTTTTGTTTGGTGTTAAGCAGCGAGGGAAGTAAGCGATTTTATAAAAGAATACTTAGAAAATTACATGTCTCCTCAAATTAGAGACTTGCCTGTCCTGCGCCAAAAAGCAAGTGATCGTCTGATAGAAGCTCAAGAACGGTATATCGCCTAAATGAATACTTAAGTTTAAGGAACCGTACGTAGTAACGGGAGTTCTGCGAAATGATCGGTACTTAGTGGCGAATATAGAGGACTTTCAAATGACTCAGAGAGCATATGAAAGTGTGTGGTAGCCCAAAAGTATGCGTTTATGGATTTCTTCGAACAAACAGTGTAATTATAAAAAAAAAATTTTAACAGAAATTGTATGACAAATCTAAGGACGGAGTAGAGTCAGTATAGGCCGAACTGTTTTTTTTTTATCAAATTAATTATGCCAAAAAAAAAAACAAAAAAATGAACGAAAATTTAAGTCAAAAGCAGCTTTAGAAATACGTACCAATTCTATAATAATATATAATTACATATTTAAAAAAACCTGATGGGATACTATATTGGAAACTACATAGTTTCCTGTCCCAAATTCCTATATCGTTTCCGGTATATTTTCCGAAATTGTTTCTTATTTCGGAATTTTGTATAGGGTTAGGTGAAATTGGAAATTGACTGCATATAAGTTTTACATTATGTACATAGTACTGTAATTTTTTGTCCATTGGTTCCTCATAGAGGAATTTTGGGTTTACCCTCAAAATTCGATTTCGAGTTATCAACATTTCTGGAAGTTTCTCGACCACAGGAACCCAAACAACAAGTCTTTGAGTCCATGTCCGAGTGTTTGTGGTATAGGTGGTATAGATCTTAGAGGAAGTCAATATGTGATATGATATTGAACCCACTCGACCCATTACAACTATATTTTTATCGCATTTAAAAATTTTGAAAAAGTAGTTTTTTTATATATTTTTTGAATTTTGCTAAAAAGTATAAATACCAATATTGGATCATCTTTACACTTAAAAATGCATTAGTTGGTCATTTAATAAACGTTCTAGCTCAATTCTATGAAAAGTTATTTACATTTCAGAAATCGAGAATGTTAAAAAAATCGAATTGTCATATATTTTTTGGCTTTTTTCTAATATCATTAAAATCTAAATATTTAATTTTTTACGGATCGAAAACGCATCGATTGATTGTTTAGCGAATCCTTTAGCTTACATATTTCGAAAGCTTTGCACTTTTATAGAAACAAAATATTTTAAATGTTACGATTGTTTAAAGAAATTTGGTTTAAATTTTAGTCTAAACATTAATATTTTTTTAGTATCTGACATATAGGTGCCCCAAAAATTTATCTCTTAAGCAAAAACCAAATATTTTCTTATTCTATTTAAAGGCATTGTATTCTCGAGATGAACAAAAAATTAAGCATGTACCACAAATACTAAGGTTTATCTTTGTTGTGGTTTTTTCTTTTTCAATAGTCCCAAAGTGCAATTTTATTGGATATAACGAAAGAAGAATTCTCTGAAAGATTCAGCACTTAGTATCAATTGTAAGTACTTTCACAAAGCATAAAAACATATTTCATCTAAAATGCGCTTCCGCGCGACTCGATAAGGAAAGAAATTTGGTTTAAATTTTAGCGCGACTCGATAAGATGAAACTGAAACAGCAATAAAAATGTTCAAAAAATAATTTAAAATATTTTTTATGAGTACAATGAATGGTATTTGAAGATAAAATATCAAATACGTTTTGAATTACAAAGTGAGAAAGAAAGACAAAATATTAGAAATTTGCATCATTTTCTACCACTAAATTCAACCCCTGGAAAAATACAGGAAAATATAGACAATTTTCTGTAACGTAGAAATTGAAGTCACTAATTATTCTGTTAAAGGACAGGTTAGGAAAACAAAAAATATTAATTTGATCGAAATTGGTTAATCATTTTTTAAATTTCTATGTATCAATTTCCGGCTTATTCATTAGTTTTAAAATAAGGCCTTGAAGATTAAAAAATGTTTATCCGTTGTCGATTTATTATTGAAAATGTCCAGGCAGGCCGGTCCATTCTCTGACAAGTGAAGTGAAAATCTTGTCGCACACATGGCTCCTAAAGATTTTAGGTTTGACAAAAATGAACGCAAAATCTGTAAGTGAAGTTTGAATTGTGTTGGTTTAGAAAGTTAAAATCCGTTTAAAATAAAAACCCTGGCTGATCGGGTTCATCAGATATGCAAGTTTGACTTATTCTACGAATACACTTAAACACACACAAACATACACCGAATCAAACCTACACACGCATATACACGCCCAACTGCCTTCTTTTGATTTGATAAATATCTTTTATGTCTTTCATTGTGTTAATTTTACGTCGAATCCAAAAATTGTTCATAAAAACGTTGCGAACCGCGTCACTAGCTTGTTCTGACCATGTTCCAAGACCACTTTTATCTTAATAAGTCAAACATTAGGACAAATGTTTTAAAATCGCAAAGATTCTTAATGTCTCGCTAACACCTGTACACTTGAAAGATTTTTAAAAATTAATTTACAAGTTTTAGTATAGAATGTTGCACTGAAAATGTAATCTATATTTAATTTTTTAATTTTTAAAAGTTTTTTAATTAATTTTTTTTAATCGCAGAAAAATTTGGAAAATTCTTTCAAGAGTAAGAGTATGCGAGACATTAAAAATGCATGCGATTTTAACAGATTTGTTCTTGTGTCTGACTTATTTAGACAAAGATAGGTTTGCAATAAGCTCAGAACAAGTTGGTGAATCCATTTAAAACGTTCTTGAGAGTAAATTTGTGGAATCAGCGTCAAATTAACGCAATTAAAGACAAAAGAAATTTGTTAATCCTAAAGAAGGCATTAGTAGAATTCTCTTTGCAACATATTTCAAGTAATTTTTGAGCGAAAAGTTTTATTCTTATAAAGAAATATTTAAGAAAATATACTGCATAAGATTCAGTTGACATTTAGCATTTTTATGTGTTAAAAGCCATATTCCTTACACATACACATATATATGTATATGGATTGGCTACTTTGAGCACATTCGATAACCCATAACTTTTTTGGTATAGGTCAGAGTACATTAATTACTAGATCACATGTATAGTATTAAAACTTTCATATGTTAATTATTTTTAATCATACATGCATTTAAAATCATATTGGCTACTTTGAGGACATCAGTGTTATTGGCTACTTTGAGGACATATATACCATGTACATAAATTATACGTAATGGCTTATACAAGGACATTTTTGTAATTTTTGTTTTAATAAATAGAAATGACCTTTGCATAACAAACTATACTTTATATTTCGATGTACAACTAATTTAAAGTTCATATATAATCAAAAACATTTCCTCCAAAATTACACGTATTGGCTACCGTACGGACAAAATGTCCGGCCACGAATGTCCTCGAAGTAAACAATACATAGCATGTGGATTCTAGTGTGTATTTCTAATGTAGACTTTTATTTTATGTTTGAAAAATATCGTTCCACATGGAGTTCCACGTTTTGAAACATCATCTCCAATATATAAATTAAAATTTAGACAATATGCTTAACATATCAAACATCATTTGGTCATCTTTGTACCAGTACAAGTTACACTTGTTCCTCAACAAACACTTTTGCAGAGAGTTTTGTTCTACGTAAATTGAGAATGTGACACATGTAATAGCATAAAGTGCGGCTGAGTTATAGAAATTTAACAGAATGGATATACGTGTATTTTAAAAGGCAAATATTTTTAATCTTTTGGAAAGTACTGAAACTTAGTATTAAGGGTTGAAACTTTCAGGGAATCTTTCTTTAAACATATCCAAAAAAACTTCAGATTGGGTCTGAGAAAAAGAAAAGCAATTCAAGAAAATCACAACAGTGCATCAAATAAAAATGGGATGAACAAGAAAAAATACAACAAATTCGTGTTACTAGATTCCTCTAGAGAAAAGCCATTTATGCTCTAAAGTGTATACAATGTGTGCAGTCGTGGTTGCTTTAACATTTTGTCAATAAAAAATTTCTACTTTGCGAGTTTCTTTCTATGTATTTTCATCCATGCCTTAACATTTCATGGGGACATAGAATAAAACTACATAGAAAGAAACTAACGGAGTAGAAATTTTCTAGTAATTAAATGTCTTCTAAGGGAATCTAGGAACTAAAAAGGGCGGCATCTTTCTTATATTTTACAAAATACATCATACTCAAACCTACACTTCCTAGTTTCACGATCGAAAAAACATACAAAAAAAGTGTAAAGCAGAATAAAAAATTTAACGGAAACGGGAAGCATGCGTGTGAATAGGACAGAGATATGGGATGTACTACTTGCACTCATGCTTCCCCCCCCCTCCCTTTTTGGTTCCAATATATAAAAAAATCTTTCTGCAAAATCCCGACTCGATCGATTAATATTCACCCGTGCCAGTAATCGATCGAAATTTCCCATTGAAAATACATGGGAAAATTGGTCTTTTTTGAAAAAAATGCATAACTTTTTCAATTTTTATGCTAAAATTTTTCTAGATCACAAATCTTTTCATTTGCAGCTGTAGTACAAGATAAAATTATTGCAAAAATTTAATTTTCAAAATTTTAAAAATGGTGGTCTTTTAAAACTGGACCATATAAATGTATTTAAGGGGAGATTAAAGTGATTTTTTTTACAAAAATTAGACATTTCTTTTCTTGTATTTTTGTTTATTATAATGATCTAAGAATACGGCAAAAATAGTATAAATCATTATTATTATTCGTTCTGTGATGAATTTTCGCATCTTAAAAGCAGTTGTAAAATATTTTGTACAATTTTATGTTTTTCTCACTGATTGTTATTAATTAATGTATATGAGTAACTTGAAATTAAAATTTCTGGCTGGACAGATTTATAGAGAATTTCATTATGAAGATTTAAAAAGAAACAATAGTTTTGCTGAAAAAGTACGAACTGTAGAGTGATTTGAATCAAAAAACAATACCGGTAGAACGTCAGACGTTCTATCTTTGAACGCGTTTTTCTCAAAACTGCATATTTTTAACTTATTCACATTGTTATTTTGAAACTATTTAACCAAATAAATTGAAATTTGGAAAGGATGCTCCTAGAATGTGTAGTTTTCGCGTGAACTAGAATGTTGAAGATCTATTAATATTTTAAAAAGTTATAAACAATTTAAGTTGCAAAATTATGCTAAAAAAAAGACAAAAGTCTGTCCTTCGGTTTTTTTCCATAAATGTTCATGATTTTAGTTTGCGCGATAGTCAAAGTGGAACAAAATAAGAAATTTAAAATTTTTCCATTTAAGATTAACTGTTCCAGAGAAAAAGTGTGATCAGCTTTAAGAGAGGACCACTTTCGGCAGCCATTTTCTGCGATTCCATTTTGAAAAAATAAAAATAAAAATTGTGTTTAATTGTTTTAATCGTATGTTTTGTTAAAATATTTATTAATTAAAATTTTTTTATCAATAAAAAAAATCTGTGAAAAAAACCTCTGTCAGTGTAATCTCCCCTTAAAGTTTTGCGATGTTTTATCACATTAATATTTAAGAAAATCTAATCAATCTTTTTATTTGGAGGTTTGTGAGGTCGTTTTTTGAGATTGTATTATCCAAAATTAATTTCAGAATTTTGGATCCAATATGGCGCATCAAAAATGTTAATTTTTTGCATGTTTTAATTGAATCTAAAAAAAATCATCATTGGGGGTGTTAGAGTCTCAATTTATAAATTTTTTGTTACAAATACATTTTTGAAATTATCCTATCAAATATGGCGGACTGAAAAAATTAAATTTTTACTTTTATTTAGTATTTGACCTTATATTGAGAATTTTGAGGTCACTATTAGGGATGGGTAAATGTTGTGTCACAAGAGTTTTCTCCATGTAATAAATTTCTGACGTATTATACGTAGAAAATGTATAAAACCTATATATTATGCATATCCATTGAAATTTTTGCATATAACCTCACTTTTTTATCCTACCTAAAAAAAGACAAGGCATGAGAAACTCAGAGAGAGAGAGAAAAAGCAAAAAAATTTATTTTTCATCTATGTTACTCCAATGTATTTTAACCAACGCTGGAATTTTAAGTAGGCGCCGTTAGCTTCTAAGAACGCTTTTAATTCGCTATGCCATTCGATAGTAGAAAGCATTGAGATCTTATTTATTTATCACGATTATTGAATACAGTGAGCCACAATAGGATCATTGATAAATAATCTATGACGGCTTATGTAAGTTACGGTAAATGTTAAAATCAAGTTCAACCTAAACGAAAGTGTCTATTGGAACATTCTTAGTCATACTATTATAAAGAATAACCATGATATTTGTCGAAAAGTAACCATATAAGACTTGGAAGTAAAAATAAGAAAGTTAAGGACCTTAATTGATCAACCACTGGAGCCGTCACCCTACATTTTGAATTCAGCGCCTTTTTCGCTCCGATTAAGTTAGTCTCGCGGTACATATTTGTATGTACTACCCGTTTTACTTAAGTTACCCCTACTGTAGAGTATATTACGTAGGTTAAAAATAATAGTCTCAGGTTAAACATTAAGACAACTTGGACCCTTTTTTTCAGTTTTACCCAGTTCTCTCGCACTAGCAAAAACAAGAAACCATGTATACCAGGTGCGCAAAATAAGCTACTTTTGTATCGTGTATGGAGACATGACATAGTGCCATTTTCGTGACTGTGGGATAAAAATTTATTTTCGAACTCAGATAGCATTCTTAAACGTCGACTATCCGAAGTTTTAAAAATCAAATTCAGCAGAGTAGCTCAAATTTTATTTAATCTAACTAGACGGTTTTTTAATGTTGCATTTGATGTTTTTAGAACAATGGTTCTATTGATTAATAAGGAAAATGCATAAATGTCTATATGGTGGATTTCACGTGAAATGTCCAACTAAAAAAAAAGTGTCCCGATTTATTTCAAATTTTCGTTATAAACAGTCTTATGGGTTAGTGATTTATCACTTACATATTTTTAGATTTTATCAAAAATTGTTGGAGTGGGAGGGGGTGACATTTCGGAGTTTTTTTATGTCACGCTCTATTCTTATTATTTATTCTGTTTTATTAAATAGATAGAAAAATTTTATCGGACATGGTTTTTATAGATTTTTTTATAAGCTTCATGACGAAAATTTGAAATAAATCGGGACACTTTTTTTTAGTTGGACATTTCACATGGAATCCACCATATATAAGCCAATACATATAGTTTATGCATATTTCGTATATGTACTCAAACTAGCCAATATGAGCTTCAACGTGTGTACAATTAGGAATTCTGGTTAAAGAGACAAAAATTAAATTAATTAATTTTTTATTAATTAACTATTAACTTTTTAATAGTCCAGTTAATTCCAACGCAGAATAAAACGTAAACGGATGCAGACTTTATTTAACTTAAGAGGAATCCAAAATAGGTAGTTTCTGAACCTCGACGTCGACGGTACGCTTTCACTACCTTTCTTACTCACATAAGAAGAGCATTGAAGTGAGAAAGACAGAGAAAGCGTTGCGTCGACGTCGACGTTTAGAAACCATCTATTCTGAATTTCTCTTTATATGAGTTAGGAAAGGACAACTTCCGTTTACGTTTGATTTTGTGTTGGCCCGTAAAAATACTCGCCTGGGATCCCACGTTGTTTCACAGATGATATCACTTGTCTGTTTTTCAAGAATACAATTATTGCTTCCTGCAAAGGAACAGGGTAGATAAAATCTTTGGGCAGCTCCCATCGTGACGTTTTGCGTTACGTTTTATAACTAGGCCATGAGTGCAAATAACTCCAACGTATATCTGCATCTCTTTTACATTCTTGGCCTAGTTTCAAAACCGAGACGTATGAAAATGGTCCAAAGTTCATTTAACCGACAATTCATTGGACATAAATTTATTTTCCCGAACTTCCATGTGACATAATGTCATGTGAACGAAACTTAATGCGACAGAATGTCCATGCAACATTAACTCCATCTGACCTACAAATCTTGTAACCGAAAGTATGTTCGACAGAAAAACCATTCGACAGAAACTTAATTTAACAGAATATGCATGCAACATAAACTCCATGTGACCGACAAATCATATAATCGAAATTTCATCTGACAGAAAGACCATTCGCCAGAAAATTTATTTGACGGAATGTTCACGCAATAGAAATGACAGGTGACCGACAAATCATATAACCGAAACGTTATTTGACAAAATTTTCATGCAACAGAAAGTTCATTTGACCGACAAATCATGTAAATGATTATATGTAAATAATGTAAACCGTTTACATTATTTTCATGATTTGTCAGTCAAATAAACTTTCTGTTGCATGAAAATTCTTTCAAATAACGCTTCTGTCAAATGGACTTTCTGTCAAATGAACTTTCTGTTAAAAGATTTGTCGATCGCATGGAGTTTATGTTGCATGGATATTATGTTAAATTAAGTTTCTTTTGAAGACAAGATCTGTCGGTCAGATGGAGTGTAGGGGTCGTTCATAAACTACGTAGCTCGTCAAGGGGGAGGGGGGGGTCAAGACATTGTCTACGCTAAGAGGAAAAAATGGCGCTAATATATGGAACAGTGTGCTATATGAGGGGAGGGGGGGGGTGTCTACATTTCCAAAAAAATGGGCTACGTAATTTATGGACGACCCCTTATGTTGCATGGATATTCTGTCGCATTAACTTTCGTTCACATGATATTCTGTCACATGGACGTTCGTGTAAATAAATTTATGTCGAATGAACTTTGGGACATTTTCATGCATCTCACAAAACCTAACTCAAAACGCTGTCATGGAACGGTGGCCTAAAGGAACTCTGTAGAAAGAATCTAGTGGAATGGTCTAGACCAATGAACAATAAATTCTAATTTGTCTAATTCTCTATTTGGTCTGTTACATACCACTAATCCTCTATTTCTCTGTATCTGACTTAAGCTATGACTGAGTCCTTAATCTACGGATAATGATTTTATTGTCAAAACTACCCATGTAAACAAAATTTAATGTTACAGAATGTTCATTCGGCAGAATCAAACTATGGCCGAAAAAGCATATAACCTTAGGTCACTTCCACGCCTATTCAGCAACAAGTGTTTTAAGTACTGCTGTTGGCGGAAAAGCAATTTTTCTTTTTGTAAAAATTCGTAAAATAGGAGATATTTGAAAAATTGGAGGAAAACATTTTCTTATATTCCTTTTCATCAGTTTTTTCATTTTACTCTAAAAACACAAAAATCATAAAATAAACTTTATAATAGAAAGGATATCCATGAGTTATATTCATAAACTTTTCGTTAAATAAGTCTTTATAACTAAAAGTGGAATCCTATATTCAAATATCTCGCGTTTTACAAACTTTACCAGAATTTTGACAAGGTGGAAAATTGCTTTTTCTCATTCAGCAGCACACAAAACACTCGCTGCTGACAAGGTGTGGAAGCGACCTTAGCGTGCTGTGACATGCGGTAGAATAGTGAATTAGTGGAAAGACTAGACCAATAAAAGAATACATTCTTTAGTATCCAATTATCTGCTTAGTCTGTTCTATTTCAATAATTCTCCATTTCTCTGCATGTTATTTCACATTGACTGGTTGCTTAATCTACAGAATAATGATTTTATTGACAAAACGTGCTTAGAAAACAAAATTGAAACTAAAAGAATTTTTATTCGGCAGAAACAAAGTATGAATGAAAAATCATAAAATCTAATTTGATAGTGACCTGAATATGTTTTAGATAGAAACGCATTATGACAGACAATTCGTCTAACAAAATTTATGCGTAACAGAAATTACATGTAACCTATTTTCGGTTTGACAAACTTAGTAAATAATTGAATTAACAAAAAACAGAACAGTTACTTAGGGTAAAGTCCCATGCGAAGGGAAGAAGATTAGTTGATAATACTAGACCAATCAGATAATTGGTCACTTTCGACCCTTTTCTCTTATTGGTTTATTCTATTTTACTAATCCTCTATTCCTCTGCATGTGACTTCACCCTTAGCAGAAAAGTTAACTATCCAAACTTTTAGGGTGCAGTCAGATGCGGAGAAATAGAGGATTAGTGGAGTAGAATAGGCCTATCACAAACTATGTTCTAATATATCCGATTACGCGATTGGTTAATTCTATTTCACTAATCTTCTATTCATCTGCATGTGAACGCACCCTTAAAAATCATATCCAAGAGAGTTACTCAAATTTAATTTAATTGTGTAACTAGTCGGTTATTTAAAATAACATTTGATATTTTCACAACAATTTTTCAATTTATTAAAATAGTACTTGCATAAATGTCTTTGTAAAAGCCAATATATATAAATTACACATATTTTGTATATGTCCTCAAAGTAGCCAATATAGATATGGGATCCCTAGTGTGTTTCTCCAAGGTCACCATTATTGTCTCTTGCTAATAATTAGGGTAGAAAGGTATATTTTGGATTTACTTAATAGAAACTCTGTACGAAGGATCTAGTAGAATGGTCTAAACCAATTAAAAAATATGTTCTAATGTACCTAATTATCTGATTTGTCTGCTCTATTCCACTAATCCTTTATTTACCTGCATTCAGTAGCTTAGTAGAAACGCGAACTATCCGAAGTTTTAAAAAGCAAATTAAGCAGAGCATTTCAAATTAAATTTTATTGGCTAGCTACTGTTTATTTAATCTTACATTTGATATTTTCACAACAGTAATTATATTTATTAATACAGTAAATGCATAAATGGTCTTGTATAAGCCAAAACATATAGTTTATGCATATTTTGTATATGTCCTCAAAGTAGTCAATATTAGCTTCAACGAGTGTATAAATAGGATTTCCCGTCAGAGAGACTTAAAAATTAGAATTTTGTCGTTCTTTAGTTGAAAGTATGCGCGTAGAATCACAAGTTTATTTAACTATGGGTTCCCTTGTGTGTTTTTTTAAGGATACCCTGATAGTTTCCGCTATAGAAAAGACTAGAAGGGAATCTTTGTGCTTCACTATAAAGAAACTCTGAACGAAAGTTCCCATGCTGAATTTGTTCCCTTAGCTTGCATTCACATGCGGTGGAATAGAGGATTAGTAGAATGGACTAGACCAATCAAATAATATATTCTACACTCTTAATTTTGAATCAGTCAAATTTGACTGATGAAAAAAAGTAAACTAAGCCACTTGGTCATTCAGTGAGATTTTTAACTGACAACTAGCCAAACTTCATTTATTGTCAGTAGAATTTGACTGACAAATCAGTGAATCTTGTTTACCGACAGTTGATACAGTAGATCGACGGATGTATTCAGTATAAATGTTGACTGACATATAAGTTAATTTCCACTGGCAATCAATGAAATATCACTTCAGTGACATTTCATTTCTGATGAAATAAACAATAATAAGCCACTGATAATCAGTCAATATTGACTGAGAGACAATGATATTTGGCTGATTCAGATTCAGAGTGTAATGTATCTAATTATCTGATCTGTCTATTCTATTCCGCTTATCATCTATTTCTCTGCATGTGACTTCACCTTGACTGACTCCCCAATCTAGAGATAATGATTTTATTGATAAAGCGGGCCAAGTAAACAAACTTCAATGTAAAAGAATTTTCATTCGGCAGAAAGAAACTATGACTGAAAAAACAAAACTTAATTTGATAGTGAACCGCATATGTTTGAGACAGAAACACATTATGACAGATAATTCGTCAAACTAAATTAATGTAGAACAGAAATTACTTGTAACATATTTTCGTTTTAAAAAACTTAGTAAATAATTAAATATTACATTCTCATAAAAAAAGAGAAAGTATTCAAAATGTGCGATTTTTGACTTTTGCTAATTTCATGACTTCTCGACGTTTTGAGATCCCCTGATACCGAAAAAATAGGTTTTACAAAAGTGTCTGTCTGTCTGTAGAAAAATATTTGTGCCACGATAACTTGAGTAAAAATTAATCAATCAACTTGAAATTTGGTACGGTTTTTAAGTGTCCCAAAATTAAGTGCCCCCCTACTTTATGAATAAAGAAATTATATTATTAACGTAAGCGAAGCGGTATCACCTGCGCGAAGCGCGACATACATACAAAGGGCGGAGCGCGACTTAAAAGAGACTTAAAAGAGACGTCAACTATCCGAAGTTTTAAAAATGTAATTCAGCAGAGCAGTTCAGATTTTATTTAATCGGCTAACTAGACGGATTTTGAATGTTGCATTTTATATTTCTAGAACAATGATTCTATTGATTAATAAGAAAAATTCATAAATGTTTATACATAAGCCAATACATATATTATAGTTTATGCATATTTCGCATATGTACTCAAAGTAGACAATATGAGCTTCAACGCGTGTACAATTAAGAATTAATGAGAAAAAAATTAAAATTTGTTAATAGTCCAGTTTAGGTCAACGCAAAATAAAAGATAAACGGAAGCAAACTTTATTTAAATTATATAAGTTAGGAAAGGACAGCTTCTGTTTACGTTTGATTTTGCGTTGGCCCGTAAAAATACTTACCTGGGATCCCAGATTGTTTCACATATAATATCCCTTGTGTTACAATTACATTAGACATTTTTACAAGAATATTTCTATTCATTAAAGCAGTAATTTTAAAAACATTCTTGTATAAGCCAATACATATACTTTATATAAATATATGGTGTATGTACATTCAAAGTAACCAATAACTCTAATGTCTTCAAAGTAACCAATAGGAACTTTAAGAATGAAACATTCTATTGAGTTTGAATTAAGACTTTGTATGTTCTTATTGGGATCCCAGATTGTTTCACATATAATATCCCTTGTGTTGCAATTACAGTAGACATTTTTACAAGAATATTTCTATTTATTAAAGCAGTAATTTTAAAAATGTTTTTGTATAAGTCAATACATAGGGGAGTTTGGGGAGTTGTGAGACATGGGGAGTTGTGAGACAGTGACATCTTTTATCATTATTCACAAGTTTAACGTTCGGTATCAACTGTCAACTGTTTTTCTCGATGTAACCTAACTTTCTGTGTGACATTCATAAATTTCACAAACGTTATAAGCGTCTTTACAGATTTTGTGGTTTGGAAATCTTCATAAAGTTTTTTTCACCACTTGCAATTGTGCTAATTTTGGTCAAGTTTTCAAGGA
>WNHD01002075.1:0-42933 GCA_011057455.1 Ganaspis sp. Gsp50
TAAAAGTAACAGAATATTGTCACTTTCAATTCAAATTAACAAAAGAATTGAATTTTTCAAATTGGTAGTATTCTGTTACTTTTAATTCAACAAAAGAATTTTCCCAATTAGTAACATAAGAATTGAAATTTTCCACATAGTATTATGTTACTTTCAATTCAAATTTTCAAAAGAATTGAATCTTTCCATTTAAAAGTAACACTATATGAGTACTTTCAATTTAAAGTAACAAAATAATTTTTCCAATTGAAAGTAATTGGAAATTATTGATTTTCAATTAAAAGTAACTGCAAATTAAGTCACTGGAAGCAACTTTTTAATAGAAAGTAACTGAAGAATACAATCCAATTAAAAGTAACCGAATATTGTCACTTTCAATTCAAATTAACAAAATAATTGAATTTTTTAAATTGGTAGTATTCTGTTACTTTTAATTCAACAAAACAATTTTCCCAATTAGTAACATAAGAATTGAAATTTCCCACGTAGTATTCTGTTACTTTTAATTCAACAAACGAATTTTCCCAATTAGTAACATAAGAATTGAAATTTCCCACATAATATTATGTTACTTTCAATTCAAATTGTCAAAATAATTGAATGTTTCCATTTAAAAGTAACACTATATGAGTACTCTCAATTTAAAGTAACAAAATAATTTTTCCAATTGAAAGTAATTGGAAATTATTGTTTTTCAATTAAAAGTAACTGGAAATTAAGTCACTGGGAGCAACTTTTTAATAAAAAGTAACTGAAGAATACAATTTTCCAATTAAAAGTAACAGAATATTGTCACATTCAATTCAAATTTTCAAAGGAATTGAATCTTTCCATTTAAAAGTAACACTTTGTGAGTACTTTCAATTTAAAGTAACAAAATAATTTAATTTTTCCAATTGAAAGTAATTGGAAATTATTGATTTTTAATTAAAAGTAACTGGAAATTAAATCACTGGGAGCAACTTTTTAATAGAAAGTAACTGAAGAATACAAATTTTTAATTAAAAGTAACAGAATATTGTCACTTTCAATTCAAATTAACAAAAGAATTGAATTTTTCAAATTGGTAGTATTCTGTTACTTTTAATTCAACAAAAGAATTGGTATTTCCTTTTCTGTTTCCATTTCTTTGTAAATTTCAGTTTCATTTTAAAAATTTGCATTACTGAAAAATTTGCATAGAATTACAGAATTATAATTTTCATAATTATTAAAATTAATGTAATTAATGTAATTAATAAAATTGATGTAATTCTTAAAATTAATGTAATTATAGATTTATACAAGTTTCCCATTATAATTGTAATTAAAAATTTGTTTGCTAATCAAAGTATTGGAATAAAATGGAATTACCACAATCTGTTGATATACATTCTTTATCGTTAAAGTTGCTAGAGCCTACACAATTTCTTGATTTAATGGAAAACATAACACGTGTAACGCCCCCATCGTTGCTTTAGCATTTAAGCTTCCGGCAGAACGTCATTGAAAGTGCGAATTATTGTTGATCAGGACGACCTTATGGTTCTCCTCAGGCTCTACAGAAGCCAATCGATCGAGATAACGGGTCTTTGTTATATGTAAGAAATGTTTGATCAGAGCAAACAAAATTGATTTTCAAGGGCGCTTCTCTCATTGTTATGAATGTAATCAGTTATTACTCAACGATTTTGTACAATATAAACGATCCTTTTATATTTTGTACTAGATCGATTGGAAAATTGTTTTCATTATAGCATAAATCACTTTTAAAGGAAATTGATTAAAAAAATTGATATCATTTGTATGTTACTTCCAATTGCTAGAATTTTATTTTCAGTTACTTTCAATCGCTATTCTTCAGCGAAGAAAGAACTTTTGTTTGTTACTTTTAATTGAAAAATACAAATTTTCTATTACAGTATCAGAGAAAATTAGTAATTTTCCTTTTATTTGATTGCGGTTGCTTTTAAATACTTAGCACTCTTCAATTAAAAGAAACTGGAAATTAATGATATTTAATTAGAAGTAACTGAATTTTACTCATCATTCAAAGGCAACTCTCATTTAAAGTAATTTTTCAATGAGTACTTTCAAATTAGAAATAAGTAGCAGTTATGCTGGGTATTACTTTTCAATTAAAATAACTGGAAAGTAATACTTTTCAATTAAAAGTAACTGAAAACTAATATTTTTTAATTAAAAGTAAGTGAAAATAGGCAATTTCCAAATTAAAATAACTGGAAAGTAATACTTTTCAATTAAAAGTAACTGAAAACTAATATTTTTTAATTAAAAGTAAGTGAAAATAGGTAATTTTCAAATTAAAATGACTGGAAAGTACTACTTTTCAAATAAAAGTAACTGGAAATTAATATTTTTCAATTGAAAGTAACTGAAAATAAATATTCATAAATTAAAAGTAACGAAAAATAAATAATTTTCAAATTAAAATAACTTGAAAGTAATACTTTTCAATTAAAAGTAACTGGAAATTAACATTTTTCAATTGAAAGTAACTGAAAATAAGTAATTTTCAAATTAAACTGACTGCAAAAGAATACTTTTCAATTAAAAGTAACTGGCAATAATGTTTCAATCAAGAGTAACTGGAAACTAATATTTTTCAATTAAAAGTAAGTGAAAATAGGTAATTTTCAAATAAGAATGACTGGAAACTAAAACTTTTCAATTAAAAGTAAGTGGAAATTATGTTTCAATTAAGAGAAAATGAAAGTAAATATAAATTAATTAAAAGTAACTGAAAATAAGTATTTTCCAAATTAAAATAACTGGAAAGTAATACTTTTCAATTAAAAGTAACTGAAAATTAATATTTTTCAAATAAAAGTAACTGGGAATAAGTAATTTTCAAATTAAAATGACTGGAAAGTACTACTTTTCAATTACAAGTAACTGGAAATTAATATATTTCAATTGAAAGTTACTGAAAATAAATATTCATCTATTAAAAATAACTGAAAATAAATAATTTTCAAATTAAAGTAACTTGAAAGTAATACTTTTCAATTAAAAGTAATTGGAAATTAACATTTTTCAATGGAAAGTAATTGAAAATAAGTAATTTTCAAATTAAAATGACTGGAAAAGAATACTTTTCAATTAAAAGTAACTGGCAATAATGTTTCAATTAAGAGTAACTGGAAATTAATATTTTTCAATTAAATGTAAGTGAAAATAGGTAATTATCAAATAAGAATGTCTGGAAAGTAAAACTTTTCAATTAAAAGTAACTGGAAATTAACATTTTTCAATTAAAAGTAACTGGAAATAAGTAATTTCCAAATTAAAATAACTGGAAAGTAATACTTTTCAATTAAAAGTAACTGAAAATTAATATTTTTCAATTAAAAGTAACTGGGAATAAGTAATTTTCAAATTAAAATGACTGGAAAGTACTACTTTTCAATTACAAGTAACTGGAAATTAACATATTTCAATTGAAAGTAACTGAAAATAAATATTCATGAATTAAAAGTAACTGAAAATAAATAATTTTCAAATTAAAGTAACTTGAAAGTAAAACTTTTCAATTAAAAGTAACTGAAAATTAACATTTTTCAATTGAAAGTAACTGAAAATAAGTAATTTTGAAATTAAAATGACTGGAAAAGAATACTTTTCAATTAAAAGTAACTGGCAATAATGTTTCAATTAAGAGTAACTGGAAATTAATATTTTTCAATTAAATATAAGTGAAAAATGGTCATTTTCAAATAAGAATGTCTGGAAAGTAAAACTTTTCAATTAAAAGTAACTGGAAATTAACATTTTTCAATTGAATGTAACTGAAAATAAATATTTATCAATTGAAAGTAACTGGATATTAATAGATTTCAATTAAAAGTAACTGGAAATAAGTAATTTTCAAATTAAAATGACTGGAAAAGAATAATTTTTAATTAAAAGTAACTGGAAATAATGTTTCAATTAAGAGTAACTGGAAAATAATATTTTTCAATTAAAAGTAACTAAAAATAAGTAATTTTCAATTTAATTGGCTCCAAAAGAATACTTTTCAATGATAAGTAACTGGAAACTATTTTTTTTATTAAGAGAAACTGGAAATTAATATTTTTCAATTAAAAGTAGCTGAAAATAAGTAATTTTCAAATTGAAATAACTGGAAAGTAATACTTCTCAATTAAAAGTAACTGGAAATTATGTTTCAATTAAGAGTAACCCGAAATTAATATTTTTCGAATAAAAGGAACTGGAAATTATTTTTTTTCATGTAAAGTAACTGGAAATTGGTAATTTTCAATAAAATGTAACTGGTAATTAAGATTTTTCCTTGAAAAGAAACTGAAAATTAGTAATTGTCAATTGAAACTGACTGGTAATCAGAATACTTTAATTAATAGTAACTGGGAATTACTTTTCAATTAAGAGTAACTAGAAATTAATATTTTTTAATTAAAAGTAACTGAAAATAAGTCATTTTCAATTTAAAATAACTGGAAAATAATACTTTTTAATTGAGAGTAACTGGGTGTTACTTTTCCATTAAAAGTAATTGAAAATTAGTATTGTACATTGAAAATTAACTGCAAATTTGCATTTTCAATTCAAATGAACCTCATCTTCTATATATTATATTTAAAGTCGTAGGAAATTGAATTAATAATGTTTAATTAATAATTATTTAATCAATTGAGAATTACGTACAATCCTCTAATGGAATAGAATTTTATAAAATCCTTTTTTTCACAGTAAAGGCGTCTTTGAATATCCCGGTGTTGTTATTGAGTTGGAAAAAATTGAGCGTAGAGGGGAGCGGAAAAGGTGACATTTACCTGACAAGACGAAGAGATTTTATGTGCTGGTTGCGTCATATAGAGAACCAGAATCTTGTGGATATCTTGAAAAACGAACACTTGACATGTGATTCTTTATATTCTCAAAAGAAACCTGCAGCTAGAGAAACCTCCTACTAGAATATTGTCAGAGGACTTTTATCAAACTGTGAAATCGAGACTTAAACTTTTTCTTATTCCCCAGAAGCCTGGGACTTTTTAAAATATCGTATATTTAATAAAATAATCTTCCCAAATTCCAAGACATAATGCAATGGTTCTAATTCCTCAAAATGAGGTTAACAGGTCAGTCCTCATTAAAAATTCCGACGGGATCAATTCATCAAGTTTAATCGCTTGACATTTACATCAAGAGAGTTTGGATCCTCACAGGAAAGCGGGAATATCGATCTCTTGGATCACGCGCAAAACGAGATTTTATTTTTAATTGATAACCTTCACGATCTATAGCCTCCAGCTGAAATGTTGCTTATCAAACAGGAAGCTGGATCTTGCTACTAGACCTCGAACAGAAACTTGTTTGTTGTTCTATAAGACTACTCGGTACCGTTGCTTACTTCCTTTTCTTATTACTTCCAAGATTATCCTGAAAACAATCTTAGTCCTTTTTTTAAAAGCAAAAAAAGGGAATTCAAAATCAGCTAAATCATGAATTTAGCTACGAATTATGAATTGAGAAATCAGAGCGTTTCAGAATTGTGGCGGTTTGGAAACAAAAATTAAAAATCAGTTGTAGACGCAAGTGGCAATTAAAAAAATACGTTTCACAAAATCTTACAAACAGTGATTTAATTATCATATTCTACGATACTTTGAAAGGTTTTAGAGGCTTTGAGGCTTTTAGATTTGTTTCTCAACACCTTTGGAATTTAGAAGCCAATTAATTTCCAGGGCTATTGACGTCTTTACAAGTCGCATTTTTCCACAAAAAGACTTATTTTTTTACCATGGTAACAACACGTTAATGAAACATAGTAAACATGTTCATTTTTGCTTCCCCTCGACTTGTTTTTGAAAAAAATACTATTCAAGCAACAAGTGTTTATTTTTAATTAATTTGATTCGCTTTAGAAATTCCGTTGATTTTTAATGCTCCCTATGACAACCATGATGCTATTTGACCTGTGTATGATAATTGAGAATTACTGAAAAAGTCGAAAATGCCCTGGTCAGGTCACATAACCTTAAAGGGTCACATAACCTTAAAGATGCAGAAGGAAATATCAAACTAATTATGAAACGTTTCAAGAAGTATCGATAACCTAAAAGTTGTCAATTTCCACTTATGCAGTTATTTTCGTGAAATATGCCAAAAAAATCTTTATTAATAAGAATATTCAGAGCACATGAACACTTATTCAGATGCTAAAAACACAATTACCGCACAAAAGACACATTTACAGACGAGTTTTGCGATTTTAGACACACGCTTGTAATGAAATATTGACTGACAATGAGAACGCCATTGAGCTTGACACAAGAGAGGTAAGCTAAAACAAAATCTGTACTAGATGCGCTGCCTTCGAACACAAATTGTACTAAAGGCCTAAACACAATAGGTTCGCGAGCGACGTTCATAAACGTGTCTGAAATGTCCCTGCCTGGATAAAAAATGCCTTTTTTATCATACACAATTTCCGTTCGCGAAATTATTGTGCGCTGGCCTTAATAGTATCTCTCTTTCTTAGACCTTAAGCTGCATTTACACCCTCTATCAAACTTGTCCAAACCCAGGCGTAAACTTTACATTAGAGAAAGAGAGACAGACGCCCCTTTTTAGTCCAACGTGGTTTTTTCTTCTCGGACAATTTTAACAAAACGTGTAATTGCCCCTCTAATAGTATACTCAAGAAAAAGTCAAAATTGACCCAGATGGACGAACAACCCTTTTAGAGGTTATGATTATGCGAATAGTAGAGAGTAGCGCGCCACGATAAAACGACGTCTTTGAACGTGTCGCGTGCCGTCCCATGTACGAAAAGTAATTTTGTATCATGGCTCTAAATGATTGAAAATAAAATAAGTATCATCGTGTCGACTTTGAGTCATCTATCGGAACCGAGAATCAGCGAATTTTGAAGTCTTGCCTTATCAAGGGGAAATCTTTTCTTCTAGTGACTAGCGCGACTATTTACAGTTACGGGAAGTAGTGGACGCCACGGGGTATGCAGATCGTATGGTAATCGTGTCGTAAGATACGTGCAACGCGTGTCGTGTTGCCGCAACAAGAGAAAAAGAAGAAAACGAACTTGAAATCGCAGCCAATGTGACTACCGCGTTTTTAGGCGAGTCTACATTCTCGAAATAAGCATTTCTCGGCAATCATTCCGATTAGATAAAACGCTTAGTCCCCGCGCTCGTTTTTCCTTCCGAGAGTCCAGGTGATTTTAGGTTAGGTTTTCAACATCGAGACGCTTTCACTATCCTCGTCTCTCCAGTGATTTTCTTCTTCTTCTGTTTTCTAACAGGAGTAACAAGAACAATGAAAGGTCCTGTCCGTGTTGAGAACCTATAACCTAAAACGGACTCTCCTAAGTTCGAAAGTGAGACTGAGCATTTTCGAAAAAATCCGAGAATCAGAAAGAGAGGAAGAAGACAAAGAGAAAAAAAGGCGACATAAAGTGGATGAAAAACTGTTCGAGAAAGAAGACTTGAGCTTGTTTATTATTAGAGTACGAGTTGTTTTGAAATGCGCTTGCAATTTATTTCATAAAATTAACCAATCTCTGTAACAGTAGCCTTGTTAGTCGACTTACAGCAGTCAAGTGAAGTAGTCAGGACTTACTCTGATTGATTGTCGAACAGCGACAAGGATCTTAATAATGACAATGGCCGCGCCACAAAGTCCTGCTCACTTCTACTTGCGTTGTTAAACTGGTTTTATTTATGTCGCGAGAAGGCCGAGTGAAAAAACACTGCTCAATGCAGGCGAGCACGTTTTGCGAATGAGAAGGGCAGGTTTTGCGAATACTGGATTTTCCGGAAATTCTAGGAGCACTCTAGGCCTAGCTAGGCTTTTCACGACGCGACTTGAATTTACCGCCAAGATATTCCTTTATTCATGTACCCTGCTTTATGCTAGTCGAATGACTTCTCTCCAAGGATCTGACGAGGAACCATTAAAACTAAGTGTCAGTTGACACTTGGTCCCTGACCCTCTGAACAATCGTTCTCATGGAAATAGTTAGCCAAGCCTCGTTGAAAGTGCACTAGCTTCTGCAAAAATACGGACAGGAATTTTTTATTGCCCAGATTCATTACCGTCCCTGCCACAAGCACTCGGCGACGAGAAAGGACTGCGTGGAAAACACACGCGTTTTATTAGCAACGCGCCCAACTTTTCACACAAAAGACTTCTTTCAAGAAACGCACACTATTTGCTTAATGCATTTTTAAGAATCGTGTTGCCTTTCCTCGCATTTTATTTCACAATGGTTTTTAAACGCAGCTCGAAACGCAGAAATTTCACTTGTGTTGTGAAACCTAACCTCAAAATGTGTACAAACACGAATGCACTTCGGTACATGTCGGGGACATATATGCCTTCCGAAAGGTTACTAGATAAATTCCTACTTTGCATGTCACCTTCTATGTTCTTTCATTCTATGCCTATGAGAATTGAAGGCATGAAATAAAACAATATCGAAAACGTCACGCAAATTAGGGAAACAACGTAAAGTAGTTTGGTAACCTTTTGGAAGGCATCAATGTCCCCGACTGTACGATTATACCTAATTAATTTCGTCATCCGGATTTCCCCGAACGGTTTCACGTTGCAAGTGAAACCTAACCTCAAATTCGGTACATATTTATGAAAACACTTCGGTACAGTCAACGTCAGATATGCATTCCAATAAGTTAGTAAATAAATTCCAACTTTGCGTGTCACTTTCTATATTATTTCATTCTATGCCTATGGAAAATTTTAAGGCATTAAATAAAATAACGTAGAAAGTGTAACGCAGTGGGAATTTCTTCAATAACTTTTTGGAAGGCATATATGACGTCTGTACAGTCCCTGCCATTGATGCCTTTCTTTTTTCCACTAGAAAATTTCTGCTCAGCGAGTTTCTCTCTAGTTTTATTCAATGCCCATAAGAAATGTTAAGGCATAGAGTGAAATTGCATAGAAAGAAACTTGCTGAGTAGAAATTTTCTATAGTGAAAAATAGGAAGGCATAAATGGCCGGGCACATGTGTCATTAATTTCGTCATCCGAATTTTGACCAAACAGTTGGAAAAAGGTTTGCCAAAAATGCGGAAGACGATAAGGATTTTGAAAAGTACATCGGAGAGAGGATTTTTGCAGAAGGTTAATTTTATTCGGGAAGAATCTGAAAGGCTATCGGCTTATCGGCGGAGTGTCGAGGCTCGCAAGAAGTGCATCGTCAAGAGTGGATCAGAGACGAAGCTTTAAACATGGAAATTCACTTCTCTCTCTTTTCTCCTCTCTTCACCTGTCTCTCTTGTTCCTACCGTGTGGTGCATGGCCACGGCCGATGGTCACGGCTTAATCGGGGGATTAATTATTTATGAGGCGTGTTTCATTCATTCATTAAAGCACGCCAAGATCATTATGACGTGATAATGTCTTAATTAACGGCGGTTAATGAATCCCTATCGCGAGGATCATTTCGCTTTATAATGCGCTGCAATCCTGTCTCTAAACTGCGAATTGACCTACGGTTAATAAACCGATCCGATGTGCACGCGCTCGTGCTCCACCGATCTCTTTCGTGCAACCATCTATCGTCCTCTTTGATCCTCTTCTTTTTATCTCTCTTCTCCTTCTTTTGATTTTTTTTCCTTTTTTCCTTTCTCGTTTTTTGTTCATTTTCGTCTTTGTTTATATTCATCTTTTGGTTATATTCGTCCTTTGTTTATATTCATCTCTTGTTTATATTCGTCTTTTGTTTATATTCGTCTTTTGTTTATATTCGTCTTTTGTTTATATTCGTCTTTTGTTTTTTCGTCACTTGTTGATTGCCGTTTTTGTTTATTTTTGTCTTTTGTTCATTTACGCCTCTTCCTGTAGTTCAATTTTCCTTGAACGCACTTTAGAGCTTTGGTATAACTAGGATTGATTTTTTATCGAACAATGCATAATTTATCTTGCAAAGCGCCAAATATCGTCTTGAAAATGCACGGTATATGCACAAAAATGATTAAATTAATTAAATAATGGAAAATGTTTGTTGACAAAATGGAATGACTGTGAACATTTAACATAGATGTGCAACTGTTGAGTGCAGTATATTACATGGTTGGTAAAACAAGGTTGGGAAGGAAGATTTAACTATAAGGGATTTAACTAAGGAAGTCAATTAACACCGTTTTCCCTAGTTACTTTGCAAAATTAAAATCTGTGTCCCGTCAAAGATACAGTCGGTGTCAGATATGCCTTCTAAAAAGTTACTAAAGAATTCCTACTTTGCGAGGCGCTTTCTAGGTTATTTTATTTCATGCCTTAATTTTTATCAAAGACATGGAATGAAAAAATACAGAAAGTGACACACTTAGTGGGAATTCTTTAGTAACTTTTTTAGAAGGCATATCTGACACCGACTATACAGTCCCGGACATTAATGCCTTCCTTTTTTCCACTAGAAAATTTCTACTCAGCGAGTTTCTTTCTATGTAATTTCACTCCATGCTTTAACATTTCTTATGGGCATTGAATAAAAATGCATACAAAGAAACTCGCCGAGTAGAAATTTTCTAGTGGAAAAAAGGAAGGCATTAATGACCGGGACTATGCAATTAATTTATCTTTGACCTGGAGTTATTAGGTTATGTTAGTACAGTTGTGACGTCGCCTGACGTCAAGTGACCGGTAATCAGATGCTTATGTGAATAATAGAGAGCCGTACGCTGTTACCATTTTTCGGACATGGGACAGCACCCGGCATGTCGAAAGATAAAGATGTAAATTTACCCCGGCGCACTACTCTCTACTATTCGCACAATCATAGTCTTTACAATTTCTCTTGGAACCTTTTCATTTCTCTCTTTGAATTCATGCGCCATTAAATGAGCTGGAGAAAGACAGAAGAACAAAAATGAAAAGATTTATTTGTCAATCTGGGTTAACTGTCGCCTTTTTAATTTCTTACCAGTATTCTTTTAAGTAGAAAATTTCCACTAGAACTCTTTAGTTTTGTTAACTATTTTTCTCGTATCCTATTTTCTCCCCGTTGACATAACTAGACATATCTTAACCAGACGCAATCTAGTAACTTTAACTAGAACTTTTTTTCAGTCTACCAAATAGAAGACTCGATTAAGTTTAATGCGTCAGTGACATAATGTAACGGCAATTTCTGAGGAACTTAAAAAATGATCTGTCTACCTCGCTTTACCGGTTCTTCTCTTTCGAAATCTTGCGTATCAAGTTTTTGTAACTGGAAATTATAAACAAGACTTAATTGAAAAAATTGTGTTTACTGATCACTGGGCATAATCTCAAGGAGGTGTTTATTTCTTCTCGAGGTGTTTTTCTTTTCCTCTCAAGACAAAGTTTTTTTGGCACAACTTGTTTTCTTCTCCGAAAGAATTTTTTCCCTCAACAGTTTTCTTTTTTAAAACATTTCTTTCTCAAAAAATTTTTTTCTCTACTGATTTATTTCTGTAGAACATTCTTTTTGTTTTCATTTCTTTTTGTTTTTATTTCTTTCTAAACAAATTTATTTCTATACTGATTTCATTCTTCACTGATTGCATTCTTCACTGATTTTTTTCTGAACAGATTTCTTTTTGTACAGGTTCCTTTCTGGAAAAAAAGTAAATGATCGATTTTATGTCTTTCGATCGATAATTCGATTATGTACGGTTTAATGTACAATTAACCGATCACTTAGAGCCTGACGTAGCGCCAAGTCACGATGTCTTATTAAAGCTCCATACCTAGACTAAGACCTGATACAAGGGTCCGGATCCGGTAACTATTTAGTTGCCGATTCGACTCACCGCTTCTCTTACCAGGTGAGTCATTAAGTGATCGACCCTTGACGCCAATGATCGCCAATCAAAGAGACTCCCAGACCATTATTAGCGGAACTCTTGAGTGATGAGCGCTTCTGGAAAAAAGTTCGTTCAAATCAAACAAACATTTGAAAGTGAGTCGAACGTCTACATGACGCTTTCTTTGTCTCTCCTATTAGAAAAGCATTGGAATGACAAGGATAGTGAAAGCGTCGTGTCGACGTTGAGAACCTAACCTAAAATCACCTATTCTCGATCTATTTTGACGCGAATTATGGCGGCTACACACGCGCAGGGCAGGGAAACTTCAGTAGCAAACTCGCCTTTCAAGAAATACAGAACGAGTTTCTAGTTAGAAACACTAGAAAATAGACGCCAGGCGTCACAGACACTCGATGTGCATTGCTTGAAACGCTAGTTCGCTACTGAAGTTTCCCTGCCCTGGGCGTGTGTAGCCGCCATATTCTGCGTCAAAATTTATGACAGTTTCACAACTGGAATACTTTTTCTAGTTCATGGTAATCATCAAAACACCAAGAATAAATATTTCCCATAATCCCTTCAGCGTTCTTAATTCAAGCAAATGTTTATTTAGTTCATGCAAATGTTTATTTAGTTCATACAAATGTTTATTTAGTTCAAGCAAGTGCTTGTTTGATTCGAAACACTTATTTGACCATTTCATCTCATTATTTCTATCTTTTTCTACTTCGTGCGTCATTAAACAAGCCGGAGAGAGACAGATGAACAAAAATGAAAAGGTCTCTTTGAAAAAATTCCCCCTTTTCCGAAATTTCGATCACACATTTTGAACGGGACTAGAAAAGAATGGATTTCTCGAGAACGGTAAGTAAAAATGATACAATTTTGATGCAAGGACGGAGAGTGTTCGAAAGTTGCTTATCAGTGGGATGCCATCCTCGTGTCTCAATCTGAAAAATCCATTAGCCGTTGCATCGAATGAACATGGAACTGTGGTGGCGGAGAGAATGGGACACAGGCCGCTAATGGTCGGCTTAAAGGGATTATGAGGAATTAAATTAAGGGAATTGCGTTTGTTTGCTGCGCGCCCTACAGGCTGTCCTAATGAGCTTGATCGTGGTCACGTGTTGTTGAAAATTGTTGATTCTTGCCACGTGTTTCGGCGCGTCTTCTTTTTCTTTCGAAAAGTCAAACCTGATGACCTTGGTGTACATCGGGAAATTCCACTATTCGGGAATAATAATTAGATATGTGAAATGCGACAGCAAACGGTGTTGTCCAAGGCCACACTGATGGTGGTGAGGTAAGCCGAGCGGAGTCGAATGGCGACTAGATTTTCCTGTCAATAAATCAAGTAGCGGGGCGGCCTCGGCATTTCTGCCACGACAACCGACGCCGCCGCCGCTCCCTGTTTCCTTATTCATACGTTCGGCGACAGTCGCGCGATGTCCAGAAAAACATCATCCTCGACTGCCGTCTATCTATCCATTCACGATTCGAAGGAAAACGCGACTTCCAATCGCGAGCGGTCTTCTCTGATTTCTGCCTCCACTTTAAAGTTGCACTTGATCGATTGACGGCCTACATGCGAGTTTTATTCAAAAAATTCAACAACACAACAGGCCAACTCCTTTAGAAGAAACTCTGTTTTGAAATTCACATTTCAACTTCCATATTAGAAGCTCTTCTACGTTATACTGCTAATCTGATAGTGTTGCCATAAACTAATCAGTCAATAGACGGGACTCATTAATCGTGGGACGCTGATTGGCTCTCGAATGTTTTCTCAAAATTACGCGCCAACTTTTAAATCCGCTTGAGCTGTTATTTGAAAGAAATCTTTTGTTTTAAGATTCTGCAAAGGGTTGTGGATTTTAATTGGATAATCTGTCACTTTTGTGGCATTAAGTGTGATGTTGCGTTGAGTTCAATTAAAATGGAAATCGTCGACTGTATCTCTCGTTTTTTCTCGCCTCTTTATATTTCGTTGCGAGTTTCTCTTTTCGACTCATGCGTAGAAATAGAGAGAGAAAGAGAGAGGTGCTTCCCACCCTTCTGGATCTGAAAATAGTTTGTTGTTCGCCAGGGTCCCTAATGAACCTGAGATTAGACATCCCTGGTTTCGAACAGTAGATATCGGTTGCAATTAACAGTGAAATATCATTGCTTCGGAGCGTTGGTGATACTATACTGGTTGAAATTTGAGTCTCGAGGAACTCGAGCTTGTAAACAAGAGCCTAACAGATCTACCGAGTTCATAAACTCTTAAATAATATCCTCTTTTCTACGCTCTGCTTTATCGTTACGATCTTTCTTTATGAATGCTTTCGAAAAGGGTGGGGGAATCTGCAGACTGCCGAAACTGTACTGTGGTTTGTCAGATTACTTTTAGCAGTCCGATAGTTTTTATAATTAGTTATGAAATTAATTATGAAATTGTTATCATAATTATGTAAACGAATACGTGATGCCCTAACTTTTTGACCAATGATTCAATAACGTAAATAGCGTAACAACTCAACAACGTAAATAATGTTACAATAACGTAACAGCTCAATAACGTAAATAACGTAACAACAACGTAACAGCTCAATAACGTAAATAACGTAACAACTCCATAATGTAAATAATGTAGCAATAACGTAAATAACGTTACTAACGTTACGTAACTGTAAATCAATAACGTGAATTAAGTTACGGAAAAATATTTTAATTACTTTCAAACTAATCCTCGTTTCTAAAACAGTTTCAAGATTCTAAAATACTTTGAAGATTCTAAAATTTACTTTTATTTAAGCGCGTACTTTATTTGACAAGGCTCCTCCCTTTCTTTAATTATCGGTCGAAATCCTCGATTCAAAGAGCTTCTCTGTCCTTAAGCCACGGATTTAGTTAACGAGAGTTAGAGAGTTGAGATTCCAGAGGGACTTTTTTTAAAAAACAAATTATTGATACAATTTATGCTTTTGGGAAGCGCTAACAATTGTAGGATTTTAGGTTAATTATTTTCAAGAAGTGAATCAGTTGTGAGAGTGAATAAAAAATTAACGTGGACCTTGTTGATTTTTTACACTATTGTATTTATATCAAAAAATGAGCTTGGTAAACAAAAATGCATTGTTTGAACTAATATTGAGTCGAAATTTCAATGTCTTAAAACGGGAATTTTATAAATTTAAAACTTTTTTTAGGGTTATGATCACTTATGATAAAGTTTAAAATGCATTGATGAGAGAAGGAGGATTTCAATTTTCAATGTATTCAATGAATTATTAAATGTAAAACATAGTTTAATTACAAACATACGTCTTGATTAATATTAATTATTAATATTGATTTGTAATATTTACGCTTCCAAGTTATTTACAAAATCTGTAGCTTCTACTTCATTGTCAGAATCACTTCAACGCAATCCTTATTATTTTCACTTTCATGAAACTTCCATTTTCACTTTTATTTCAGAGTCCAGAATAGGTGATTTTAGGTTATGTTTTTAACGTCGACGTCGACGCGACGCTTTCGCGGTCCTTGTCACTCCTATAAATTAGAAGAGAATTAGAGTGACAAGGACAGTGAAAGTGTCGTACGACGTCGACGTTGAAAACCTAACCTAAAACCACCTATTGTGGACTCACCTAAATAAATCAGAATGAAATTCTTGTCTAATCTGATGCTTCTTCACACAAATGCGAAGTTCTTTGAGTTTTTTTAATTATTCCTTTTTATATTCTTAATCTTTATAATTAAAAAACAAGTGAAACGCTGGATTAGTTATATACACTTGATTGAGTTACATTTGTCAATAACCCTTAATTATTTACAGATTATTAAGACACCTTTTAACTTTAAAGAAAGTAATATTATTGATATTCATTTATTATTTGTAAACTAACTTCGTCATTCTAAATTATACTTTGCGGTGTGTACTCTAACCTCAAAACTACACACTGTTTTAAATTTGTAGAATTTATAATGTTACTGTTTGTGAAATGCATAAACGAAAATTTAGTCAGCAAAATTGACAAGATATTGTAATAAGCACGGTAACAAGATTTATAGACAATTATATATAACCCGACTAAGAACTCTAAACGGTTTTAATTAATTAAAAATAAACAAATTGTATCCTTGACGTGACGTAGCTTATTTGGTTTTTGGAAAGTAACTAGGAAAACGGTATTAACTGGCTTGAGTATCTGCCTTCCCAACCTTGTTGTCCCAACCAATGTACCCAACCATGTAATATACTGCAGTCAACAGTTGCTCATCTAGGTTAAATGTTCACAGTTATTCTATTTTGTCAGCATAAAACGTTTTACTTTTCATTATTTAATTAATTTAATCAATTTTGTGTATAAACCTTGCATTTCGAAACAATGTTTGGCGCTTTACAAGATAAATTATGTGTTGTTCGATACAAAATCAATCCTAGTTATTCTGACAATAAAATAGCAGAAAAAACAGAGGCAGATGACAAAATTCCAATGCATCAAAAACGACATGCAGATTTTCGTGTATTTCGGTTCTATTAACAGTTTATTTTAGTTTGAAGTAGATTTTGATCAAATGTATTCTGAAAATTCTAAATATTTATTAAAACATTGGAAACAGTTTTCGGAAAAATTTTATTGATAATGATTATATTCGAAAACAAAGGTATTCACTCTGATGTTGAAGAGAATCCGGATTCTTCTAAGAAGGTTATAAAAATTATAAAATTCAAACAAATAAGATTTAAAAGTGGATTATTAAATCATTCTTTTTTTATAAAATTTTGTCCGATGCCGAATTGTTAGTAAACTTCTGTCATGGTTTACTGGTTGCAAATGTTGAAATGTTTTCGAAGAAAAAATCTCCTTCGCGACCAACATGGAAAGAAATGCAGGGTGAATTCCAGAAAAAACTGAAAATATTTTTTTAAACAGTAATAAATGCAGTTCATATAGTAATTTAATACTATTTATTATTAATCAAATTTTTAGGACCATAGTTTCTAGCAATAACAAAAAAAGGTAATTATGCAGTTGAGGGGCTCCACTCCAATTTTTATTTTTTTCCCTTAACTGGAAGAAAATAAAAATTGGAGTCGAGGAATTGAAAAGTTTCTATAAATTTCTAACTTGTAGCCTCAAAGTGACAATGAATACTTTTGAATAGGCAAATTTTCCATACCAAAAAATCGCAAACTGAGAGTGGAACATTTTAAAAATCTAAATACAGTAGAACCTGCCATATTTCAACATTTCGGGGGTACGTGAAATAACAGAGGTTTGGCATCGTAGGGGTTACGCTTGCGCAGAAATGTTCATAGGTTATGTTTCCCTCGTTGGTTTTGACACTATTATGTACCTAACCTACCTGATGTCTGGTGACATCACAGTTAAAATTGAATGGTAGGAGGCAAAAGAGGGGAAATGTTGAAATATCTCATATGAGAGTTTTCAAAAATGGAAAATTTGTCTATTGAAGGGAACTCAGATTCTGAATTCTAAGGTAAATGTCCCAATTAGTGTTCTACTAAAAATTTTACTGCAGTTAATAAAAGAAAACTTTATCTCAAGATTTTCTTCCACACTAATTTTTTATTAATTTAAAAAATGTAACAATCCCCTGAATTGAAATTGCTATTAATAATTGTTTTATTCCTAATATATAATTAGCGATCAATTTTTTGTGAAGTAATATACTACCAATATGTGTTTTCCTATGAACATGCATGACGATCGTCATTTTTGTCAAAATGTGTAAAATGAACAAAGGCTTTTGATTATTTTTAAATATTCAAGTACATTTTTAATGTGAAATACATTTTAACCTACAAAATATGTAAGGTAAATTCAAAAAAATATATTTTGAAGATATTGTATGTTTATGTCAGCCACGCGAAAACTGCCATGCAGTGCGACTGATTAATTATTTATTACCATTTTTTCAAATTTTACGAAAACTGAAAAGTTCTATCCCATTTTAAATATGACAACAGTGGAGCAATTTTTGCACTTGTCACCAGATGACCCTGAAATTGCACGAGGAGTCTGCCGTATGATCAAGAGGGTATGCAAAACGTATCTGTAAGAAGTAAGAGAAGAATTTGAAGGAAATAAAAAAGAGATTTGAAAGTGGTGAAAAAAGAAGTAAAAGTGCGGGAGCACAGAAGCTCGGCGAAGTAAAGGTTAGCTTGTTGGGTACGTGTATGTGGCGGCGGATTGGAAGACAACGCCGCGGGGCTACCGGTGTTGTCGAGCTTCAGGGCCGGTTTGGGAGTAGCTCCTGGGTACTATCTATCCCGCAGGGATTCCCTGCCAATTGCGTTTGAATGATCTGGAAACCGAAAGCCTCCAAGAGGCCCCAAATCTTTCGGTTCGGCCCTCTCTTTCCGAAGAAGCAAGGCATTGAGATGCAGAGAGCGTGGTGCTACCGTGCGATGGTCCCGATACCGCCTAATGGACCGTCCCGCCCTCATTCCCTTCGTCCTCGACCATCCTCTCGTCCCTCTTGAGTCTTCGAAACCCGGTCCCGCCATCTCCTCATTCTCCAACGCCTTCTTTCTCCTCACCACTCAGGGACCAAGATCCGATCAAGTGCATCTAGAATTGCTTAGGTGTCTAGAAGGGACCTGTTTCGGCACAACGAATCCTATAAATTCCCAACATTTCCAATTTACATCGGGAAATGAAAAAAGGTTCGTAATAATATAGCAAATCTGCGAGAATTCTTAAAGCTTGCGGATCCTTTGAAGGGATAATATACAGCGAACCTCGAGAGGAATATGCTCGACTATAAACTCTCGTAAGGAAGACAAACTCGCCTTCGATGTTGCCAGCCGAATGGTGCATCATTGATGTGCACTATTCCCCAAACGGCGCTACATCCAGCGTTAAGGTCGTGGTTTATCTGGCCATAACTGTGAAATATCTCTATGTCGGGACTGATTGGCGTAAACTGTTGCCCTCCGATAAATCTTCAGCCTCTTTTCCAACAATCCTATAACCTTTCATAAAAGGGCTTCAATCCTTAACAAAGTAGAGGAAGCTTCTCTCGTCATCCAACGTCTGTTTACCCAGTCTATCTAAAATTTTATCGAATTAAAGAAGCGAATTAAAGGCATTCAGCTGTGATGCGGAAAAATTTACATCCCACAAATTTATGATTTAATTTTAAATTATTGGCAATTAATAAATATCATTCTTTGTTATTTTCAGATTTTCTTGGGACATCACCTTGATGCATCGAATTGGATGAGATTACCGATTTCAGAAAAATGTTAGGAATTTGAAGAAGAGAGGTAAAGGTAAATTTAATTTCCGAAGTCTTTTAATTCTGGCACGCAATAGTTTCGGTTTATTTATTTAAATATTTATAAGAAAAAACTTGGCGCACTCTATTAATCCGACAAAATGTTTTATAAAACAAATCCACAATAAGAAGAAAGTCAACACTCTAAATACAAAATTTGACGAAAATGGAGCAGTTTGAAATTATTAGGAAAGGGGATTTTTGGAATGAAGCTGGATTTTAAACTAATTCGGACTCTCGCTACAGTAAATCCGATCAATCCGCAAGAGCTCGGATCGGAGGCAAGAGGCAACAAGAGAGTGCGGCCCTATAAGGCCCAGACGGCGGTTTTAAGGCCCTTGGGCAATAACAATGCTGGTTGACTGGCTTCGCCTCGGTTCGCGGTGTCTCGTAAATATAAATGATGCCGTGACGTGGTTATAGCCGTGGCTACCGTACTAGTGCGTACTTACCTTATACCTAAGGGCATAAACGCGCCATGCGTAAAGATTGGGCTACGTCTAGCTCTTTTTGCTCCAACATCCAATTGCAAAAGTACATCCAATCTTCTCTGACACTGAAAATTAACTGTCCAGCGTCTTTTACAATAAATATGCAGATACGCAATAAAAATTAAATTATCACTTATCACCCATAAGACTGACCGCTCTTTAACACAACCTAGTTTATCCTACAGGCAATTTAAATCTACATTTTATCTTTATTTATCACGAGAGTTAGTTGCAACATTCTAACCACATTTTGGATTTGTTTGTTCCTATTTTTGTTTGGTCCTTTTTATATTATGTTTCCTGACGACGCAAAATTTAGAATAGCGATCGTAGTAATTAGTTATGTCAAACAGAAAATTAAATTGTTCAGACGAGTGTGTTGTACGTTTTATATATGATTTTTGTTATTTCCAGAATACTTTTGTTATTAGCGGGGCAGGCTTTAGGTTTTGGATTGTATAAAGAGGTTGGCTGTATCGAGGTCACTGGCATGTAGGCTTACAACTACTTAAGGGTGCTCTTTCGTAGAAGATAGGGTCTCGGGGATTTGCTGATCCTCGCGAAATCCAGGGTTTCTGGTGGGCATGAGGGTCGTTGCGACTGACGAGCATCGTCGAAAGGGAACGACGTTTTAAACCGCAACGATATCCGCTCGTTCCTGAACGATCCCAACTTTACTCGCGAGTCCCTCTGGGATACAGAAGGGTGGCACAAGAGAGAAAGGAACATCGAGTCAAAATTGGAAAGGGGTTTTCCCCTATCGAAATGTGCCTGAGACTTTTTCCTAAGAATGTCATCAGCACGGCTTCGAATCCAAAGGAATGGATGAACATTCAAATGGGAAAGAAAGAATAAAAAGGGAACAGATATCCAAAGATATCACCCTCATCTTCCGCAAGATTCGCTTCCCTTCACAACTATTTTTTCAACTCTCAATGTTTCTTTCTATGATTATTTTATTACTCATATTTATATTAATGCGATTGTAAAATATATTTCGGACATGTTCAATCTTATTTTATTGGCAATAATTTTTCGGAGAAAATCTACGTCAAGAGAGGCAAGAAATCACGTAGGAAAATATAAAATTCCATCAATCCGTGGAAAAGCATTTGGCAATACATTTTTCCATAAATGGAAAAAGTGGGGATCTCGTGTATTTGGGGTTTCAGGCCTTATTAATGATTGATATGGGGATATCGACGTCTCCCTTCTGACGCGTCTGATATATGGGCTCCATGCCTTTGCACGTGACACAATAAAACACTGAATTCCCTCTACTTGTTTCGGTAGCTTATTGCTCCAATTTTTATCGATCCTGATCAAGAATATTGTCTACGGAAATTAATTACTAGCGATTTTTTTCTCCGCACTATGAAATTCGGAAAGGATTTGCAATTAATCAGCTTTGAATTAACTGCGAATATTTTTCATGCGAAAGACAATGGTTATTTATAGGTTTTCATTTTTTTTCACTCGGGGCATTAATCTCCATTAAAAGTGTAAGCACAAACTTGCCAAGAGGAAAGTATCATGTCTCAATTATACAATCTTAATAGCCTCTCCGTTTAATTTCAGTTCGTTAAATATTTATTGTTTTAAAGGTTGATTTTTAACGCTCTGAAATTACGTGTTTTGTGATAACTGAATTAACACTGAGCACGAGAGCAGAAAATGTGTAATTTATGGCACAGGTAATTAATAACAAGTGATTAATTTGAAAAAATTGAGATTAGGAGAAAATTGAGCACGTTTCTGCATATATCTGGAGGTGTGTGGAAAAGATTGAGAGAGGAGGGAAAAAGGTAGAAGCACGTGGATCCCCGAGGGTGGCATTAATCCCACCCCACAACACCCTCCACCCCCAAAACACCCTCTACGCTTACCCATCCAGATCGTCAAGTTGAAGCAATCATATTTGCCGCCCCAAAGGCACGATTCGCGTCAATGCGAATCAGACTTAGTGATCTAATGTGAATTCCGATAGCGTCTGATTTACCCTCCCGATATCTCTTTCTCTTCTTTGATTCCAACAGGATGCAACCAATACCTCAAAGATATGTAATCAGAAAAAATTCAATGGGTATTAATGCAGGATTATTTATATCAAATAGAGGAAATTAAATAGCTGTGACGTGGAAAAATTCACCACGCACAAATTTATGATTTAATTTGAAATAATTGGTAATTAATAATAAATACCACTCTTAGTTATTTTCAGTTTTTCTTTTTCTTCCTCAATCACATGCTTTATGGATGACCCCATAATACGTATTGATGATAATGACCGCTGGCGCTGTTGTCGCACTTAAGTCGACGAGACGCCGCTCTCTTCACTCTCAGATTCGTGGTTTAAGTGACAACATAAAAACTCTACAGTTAAAGGTAAATTTAGTTTTTGAAGTCCTTTAATTCTGGCATGTAATAGTTTAGATTTAGTTATTTAAATATTTATAAAAAAAAACTTGGCGCATTCTATTTAATCTACAAAAGTATTTATCAAACAAATCCACAATGAGAAGAAGGTCTAAACCGTTTGCATTCTAAATACAGAATTTGACGATGCATACACCCAAATGGATTTAGATATTAGATACGCGGGTTCAATTATGTAATTCGAATCTCACGGAATTTTAGTTTTTTTTTATTTTCACAAAAAAATTGAAGGTCATAAGGATTATGTAATGCGAATCTGCATCTCATCTTCCTGACTTTCCATTTTTGTAAAAATCAAAAAAACTAAAAGTTTGGGAGATGAGATGGAGATTTGAATTACATAATCGAACTCCAGTAGAGATTAGAATTGGTTGACAGAGAACAATTATTTGAGAATAAGGTGGTGAAGAGGTTAAGAATAAAGATTACTTTTCCGATCAAGAGGAAGTTGTTCTAGGATCGATTATACCACTCCTAATCATTACGAAAGCACCTTATCTTGCAAGATTCACTGCCAGCCAATAAAAATCCCAAAAGTGGATGAATGGTTAGAAGAAAGAGCTACCGTTTTATTTCTAGACTGTTGGAGTGACTGAAATTCACAGCCTGCGTTTTCTCACTCCATTTTTCTCTCTGTCCCTTTCTTTCTCTCTCTTTCTCACCCTTTTTCTCTCTTTCTCTCTCTTTCTCTCTCTTACACTTTTTATCTTTCTATCTCTATCTTTCTTTCCCTTTCTCCCTATCTCTCTCGCCCTTTATCATTCCCTCTCGTTTTCTCTCTTTCCAGTTTTCTTGATTCGAATTCCCGTCACGAATGTGGCGAGAAAAATTGCAGTCGAGCGCTTTACTCGGTTCGCGTTCTGCACGCTCGATTCTCACCCCCTTTTTCCCTCTCAAACATATACGGAATTTGGTGTATACATACACGCACCACAAGTCCCTCGTGAATCTTTAGACTGAGTATAGTGTTCACAGGGGGCTAGAAAGTCGTACGTGGTTGTGTATACAATACTGCGGTTCGATATATCGAGGGGGTTGCAAAATCATTCGACAATCCAGAAGCTGGGGTTACGCGGGCAGATATTGGCGCTAGGGCCAAAACACTGAATTTCTCAGCAGCCCTTGACGAGGAAATATTGCACATTCAAATATGTTGTTTCGCTCTTTTCATTTTCGTTGGTTTTTTCTGCCGACAAATCCAAAGCGATCCCGAAGGAAATGGAGCACGAGGGCAAGATTTTATATATTTCAAATCTCGAGATTGCTCGAGTTTTTTTTTGCAAAGAGAAGAGTAAAAAGCATCTTCTTGGGCTAAACGAAATAAACAAGATTAGACAATTTGTTTGCTACAGCGAAAAAGGGAAGAAAAAAATTAGCGAGATTTGATAAAAAATGGAATAATTAAATTGTTAGTTTGAGATAAAGAATCATCTCTTCATTTCTGTGGAAGCTTCATCATTAAAGACATTGTAAAGTAAATTGACTAGCTTGTTTATAAGTTTTAAAAAATGTCGTTATAAATCAACGATTGATTGAAGCCGTATTTTTTGCGGAAACGTCATTATTCGAAAGAGTGTTTTGTGTCAGTGTGTGCACTTGGATTGACGACATCTTTTTGTTGACGGTGGATTATTATACTTTACTGAGTTGTCACTTTTTATCCGGCAAGGATAATGCTTGCTGCAAGTGCAACTGTAATTATCGCAGATCTACAAGATTTTATCAGTTCCTGCTAGAGATTCTTTCTTATTAACGTTTTTCCATCTTATTATTGCTGTATTACGACGATAACGTGTTTTGCCACTCTAGCATTCACGGTTCGGTATCCAATTAATAGCATAAATTAACCGCAATAAAATAACACGTTTTATAGTCCCTAGCTCGAATCCGATAAGTTTACTTGACTCTCTGAATCCTGTTCTTGTCCTTCTCTTTTTATTTTGCATTAAGCACCAAGGTGAAATTTTTGCACAGATTTCTTGAACGCATTTTATGCTAAAGTGTATCTTGAGAATATTCAGTCTTGGAAAACATATTATTCAGAGAATCAAACTTCCGGGATATTCACCAGATGAAAACGTCTTCTAGAAAGGAATAAATTGAACAACAAGCGACCACCGGACGTGGACCTATCCGGACGTGTTTTTCCTCAACGGTTTTAGCGATACATGGGCTGGTAAGGAAAGACACGCGCATCCTGCGTCGTGATGACACGCGTTTCTTTTCTACCTTCGCTTTCCTGCCCCACGCACCAGCCCCCCCCCCTGCCCCCCTCGACCTCTTCCCAAAGACCATCCTCTTTCCATCCAAGACATCCAAGTGTCGTGTCATGCCATAAAGTGTATAAAGACTGTCTCTTGAGTGTCCAACCTGACCAGAGCTGCGGCTTTGCTCACCGATCTTATCGTGTACTTCCACGAACCTAACCAACGATAATTGTTTCTTGCGGCCTGGTCACCTGTCGATGCAAGCTCTCGCGCGTCAAGTATGCAAATAATCTTCCTACTTGTCCATCACCTTCGAGTCGTGACGCCGGAGACTGATGCAAAAGGTTCGAAACCTCCTGATCCTCATTAAAGAAAACGTTTCGCAAAATATTTAATAAAACTTGCAACACCAGACACTCGACCTTTAGTTCAAAACAAAGAATACTTCTTCGATTTTTAACTTTTTTTTAAGTGGATTAGTTTTTGTCTGCATTAGTCTTTAGTCACGAAAAAATCCTTTTCATGATTGGAGACTAATCGGGACAAAAACACGTATTGCCTATCGTCGATAGACGGCACCACTGTTGAATTCCAACGGAAGTATTCGACTCTGTCAAATGAACTGTAACCCTTCTTTCATGTAATTCCAGTTTGAAAACAATCGGAAAAGAAATAAATCGTATGTTTGGAAATTTGCATGGGCTTGAATGGACAGATAAATTTGGATTAGCAAGGTACCCTCGTATCCAAGGCCACGATGGAGGGAGTTGATTTGAGATGGGTGTTGCGCGTAGAACGCGGCATAAATATGTAAGAGCTACCCCCTTCCTGGTGCAGCTCCCTTCCACCCCCACGCTCCACCCGTCTTGGTACCCTTGCCCCCCTATCCGGACCTACCCTACTAACACTCGCGGAGAGCGAGAAGCAGAGACGGCGTCATAGAGCCATGACGTCACTGGCTGCGAGCAACGTCACTGATCAAGTCAGCTGAGCGGACGAAGCAACCACCCCTGAACAGTTTCACCAGGGTCGTGCCAGGTCGTCCTCTCTGCCACTCGGTTCGAGTTCGCGGCTTGCATGTATTCATGAGGGCCGGATTCACCTAGCCTCGTTCTCTATCTCCCTCTTTTTACCCTCCTTCACAGGGATGTCTCATCATTTTCATGGTCCCATAGTTCCCGGGCCAAAAGGAACGAGATCCAACTCCATTCTAAAGAATCGTAACGTGGAATTGAGGAGCTCAGAGTGGGGCAAATATGACCATGTCAAAATGCTTAATTATGTTACGAACGATTAATTATTTGTAGATACTTAGCTTCTATCAAGGTTTCTACACTTTCGGAAATACTTTCTCTTCTGTTTTTCGCTGTAGCAAATAAATTGGCAAACTTGAGAACCATAAAAACATGTTTCCAAGCAATGTTAAAGAACATTTTTGTTAGAATTAATTTTTTCGATCATTAATAATGAAAATTTTTTATATGACTGCTTTTTGAATCATTGTTAGGCACAATTCTTAGTAAAAAGAAAAACTTTCGATGATTGTTAGACACAATTCATAGTAAAACTATTTTTTTCCATCATTGTTAACGATAATTTTTAGTAAAACTATTTTTTCCGTCATTGCTAACGACAATTTTTGAAAAAACTATTTTTTCCATAATTGACAAACACAACTATTGGTAAAAAAAAATTTTTGAACATTGTTAAGACAAAATTTTTCGTAAAACAATTTTTTTCATCATTGCAAGACAGAATTTTGCGAAAAACTATTTGTTTCCATCACTGTTGATCACCATTTTTAGTAAAACTATTTTTTTTCTTCATTGTTAACGGCAACTCTTGGTTAGACAATTTTTTTCGATCCTTGTTAGACGCAATTTTTATTAAAACGATTTTTTACCATCATTGTTAGACGCTATTTTTCGTAAATTATTCTTTTCCATCATTGTCAACGACAATTTTTAGTAAAACTATTTTTCTCTACCATTGTTAACGACAAATTATGGAAAAACTATTTCTTTCCATAATTGCTAGACACAATTTTTTGTAAAATTATTTTTTTCATCATTGCAAGACACAACTTTGCGAAAAATTAATTTTTTCCATCATTGTTGGATACAATTTTTCATAAAACAATTTTTTTTCACCATTATTAGACACAATTTTTCGTAAAACTATTTTTTTCCATCATTGTTGAACACAATTTTTAATATAACTATATTTTTCTGTTAATGTTATACCCAATTTTTGGTAAAACAATTTTTCTCCTTTATTAATATCTATTTAAGGAAAAACTATTTTCCCTATCTTTGTTAACTACTATTTTTGATAAAACTATTTATAAATAGGAAAGGCGACAATTTTCCCAGGTAGACAAATGTTTCAAGTAAAATTTTGGGGGCTATGAGTAAGCGAATAGTAGAGAGTAGTGGGGCACGGTAAAACGACATCTTTGGACATGTCGAGTACTGTCCCGTGTTCGAAAAATGAGCACAGTGTCCGGCTCTCTATCATTCAGATAATCATAGTCTTGAGAAATACCTGGGAATCTAAGCTCCGGCAGAAGCTTAAGAATGTTCTAGTAATTGAAAACACACTCTTGGTGGATTTTCTATTTCTATAAATATATTCTGATAATTTTTTTAATTTTATTATAAATTTCTTTGAGGTCGTCCATAAACTACGTCACACCACTAGGGGAGTAGTAGTTACGGACCGACTTATTTGCAATCTGTTTGTGACTAGAAAATTGCAACACTCAAATTAGTCTAATTAAGAAAAGTGAAGTCTCCTGAAGTAATTCACAAAAATGAATCATTCCTAGATTTTTTGGCAATTAAGAAAACGTTTAAAAGGAGGCTTCAAGGACATCAGCTTGAATAAGGTAAGGATTGGAGGTAAGGTGCTCATTGTGATGAAGCATGAGTCTGACCCACTGGGGTAGTGGGGCAGGTCGCAGCGGATGATACATACATATTTATGTCGCGCACTACCGCCAGGGTTGGTATCCAGCCACCCTCAGCTCATAGTTACCCCGGTAGTGTAGACCAGGCAGGGTGCCATTGGCCTTCGCTCGGCTGATGCTAATCAGGCCGCGAAGGTGCGCATCCCGAGCACGCGCGCTTTCAATGGTAAAAGCGAGGACGATGCCACGTGAGACGAAAACATGAGATCCCACTTTCCAGGAATTCCCCGAACTCGCCTATTCCCTCTAGTCGTAGGAATCCGACTTTAATTACTTATCAACAAAAACAACTCGAGCTGCTGATAAAGAGAACGACTTTTTCTCATACCAACGCATCAATACGAGTCTGCATCGATTGCAGAAAATTTTTTATTTGTTCTTTGCTGTATAAAACTCTTTGTTCGTGAATCAGAGTGATTCGAAAAAGCATCATAGTGCTCCGAAAAAAATTTTTCATTTGTTCTTTCCTGTACTAAACTGTTTGTTAATAAAATCAGACTGTTTCGAAGAATCACAGTGCGCGCAAAAGGAATCCTAGTGCTTCGAAAAAAAATTTTTCATTTGTTGTTTGCTGTACTAAAGAAATCAGAGAGCTTCGAAGAATCATGTGTGCCGAAGAAATCATAGTGCTTCGAAAAGAAAATTTTTTCATTTGTTGTACTAAACTATTTGTTAATAAATCAGACTGTTTCGAAGAATCAGTGAGCGAGAGGAATCCTAGTGCTTCGAAAAAATATTTTTCATTTGTTCTTTGCTGTACAAATCTCTTCTTTAATAAATCAGAGTTCTTCGAAAAACGTCTCGCACCGTGGTAGTTACCAAACAGGACCTTCTAGGTTTTCATAAAAAGTCCAAGCAGTTGTTTCTTCATTGATCTTTGCAAAGATTTATAAAACCACTTTGTGAGTTGTTGATTTTCGAAAGGACCGGTACAAACTCCATTAGCAAAGAAGGAAGAAAATGATGAAATAAAAAAAAATAGTGGTAGATTAATTTTTCCTGAAGAATAGATTCAAGAAAGTTATCTGGAGATAATTCTTTTGATGGTTACCGGATATTCCTTCGGGGCGCAATAAGTTGGAGAGGCTTTTTACGGAGTTGACTCGTGAATTAAATGAGCAGGTTGCGTCAGGGTGCTGGACCTGTGAGAACCACAAGGCGCTTGTCGTCCTATTAATCGTCTGCACTAATGACTGCGCTCGGTTAGTCTGCAGATACTAGTAGAAGTACTATTGCCAGCGATGGTGGTTGGCTACTGGTATAACGCACCTCTCGGTGGTCACGCAATCCAGATCGCTTTACATGCAATTATAACGAGAGAATGTGCCTGGAGCGTATACTAACGCCCACGAGCTATCCCATACGACATTTGGATCCAAAGAATAAAAGTCGTCTTAATGAGTCTTAATCCAAGACAAACTCGTTGTCATTATTGTCAAGTCGATCAACCTGTTGACTAGCCGGCTCTCGCACCTTATTTCGCTAATTAAAATAAGCCTTCAAATTAGTCATCTTGTTCATGATAATTGCAAGTCTGGTGATACTGTACACAGCGCCAAAATTCCGGAACATTCCCAACCTTGAGTTCTGGAACTACCATCAGGTTTCGTGGAAGTTGGATCTTTCCTGAAGGTTGTTCAGGGGAGTTTTGGTGCTATGTGGGATAAAAGTATTTCCTCTTTCCTGAGAGTGAATGCTTTGAGTGTAAAATATTCTTCTTTTGTTTTTTGCTGTACAGTTATGTTCAACGATGCCTTCCCTCTGGGAAGGCACTAATTTGGTATGTTTTGCCCACTTTCTATTGTTTTCTTACTTCATTACATCAAATCAATTGACATGAAGTAAGAAAATAATAGAATTAGGCAAAACATGTCAAATCGGTGCCTTCCCTGAAGGAAGGCATCGTTGAACATCACTGTACAAAATCTTTTGATAGCCGTTCCGAAATTGTCTGGGAGGATCCAATCCGAGTGGAAATGTTGATCGAGACCAAATCGGGAAATTGAAAATAATGATCAACGATAGGAGACGAAAGGGACAGACAGCGGTTTCAATTTATCGATAGATGGTATCCTTACGTAAAGTGTTTATGTCTTGTACGTACCATTAATAAAACCGTTTACCAGACTTTTCGATGGCTGGAACACGATAACGTCTGCCATGAAATTCAGTAACCCACATCATCTTGAAATTTTGATTCATCCAAAACTTACCACCAATTTCCACAAAGATTTCTAATTCCTATTCTAGATAATCAATAAAAAGTATCGATTGATAGAGGAACCGAATTATAAATGAATCGAATGATAATCATATGAACCGAATGATAATCAAATGGATCGAATAATAAAGCAATACAAGGAAAGCATACGATTGTAATGAAAACATCAGATCTAAATCTAAAGAACAATCTCGGATCAAAAGAAAAGCAATATTTGCTCAGCAACAAAATGGCGTTGTGTTTCAAAGTCATATCTGAAGTTAAGGATAATATTTGTAGAAGGAACCTTTCGGTGCTTGAAACCTTCTGGAGTTTTTTTTTATTAGAATTTTCGCGTGAGCAAAAAAAGTGAAACGACGTTGACCAGAATTGCGTAGGCGTATAAAAGACTCGCAAGAAAGCGTCGAGGCACTGTTTTCGCATTTATTTAAAGCGCAAGGACACCTAGTCAACTCCTGGCAAGCAGCACAGTTCTACGTAACCGATCGTGAATGGCCTGCAGGAGCAGCCGTGGCTTCTATTACTCGCTATTACTCGCAATAAATTCCCTCAAGTAATTACCTCCAATCGAAATTATTAATGTTCAAGGATCGATATAGATATGATCGCTTTGAACGTCATTATTATACACTCCCGGTAGCACTCTTCTCTATTCAGTAAATCGTACATTTTGCCGAAATTGAAATGATTTTTAATCATTTTTTTTATCTTTTGAAGAATAAATATCAGGTTTCAAGTCACCTTGGCAAGAAATCCTCATCGTATTTTCAGCACTGAGATCTCTGACTTGGGGATTATTCTTGAGATCTTTCGGATCGACCAATAACTTCCTGGGAAACGATACTAAGGTAACCCTCGAATCCCGGGTGGTTCTCGCGATTGCGTGCATTTTATACCGTGCTTCATCTTCATATGAGCACTACATAACCATACCTGATTCTTGAGTTCGTGTGGGCGTTCAAAACGTCTTTCAACTCGCTATAACACCCGCGAGAACAGACTCAGTTACCGGGCTCGTAAAACTGGCTCGATTCGATTCAGGAATCGAAACTACGTCTGAAATTCCTTCGTCTTTCGACAACGTTTCGCTTTTAATTTTGTAATTTTAAATTCGAGTGACAATTATTTTTCTGGGATAATTACCAGTAGATAGATAATTAACAATAGAGCATTATCAATAGATAATTACCAATAGATAATTACCAATAGATAATTACCAATAGATAGAGACCAGTATATAATTACCAGTATATAATTACCAATAGATAATTATCAATAGATATATACCCTAAAGAATTCTACCTAACTAATTAGCAGGTTTTGTTCAAGTTTATATATTAAGGATTAATTGAGTATTTACTTCTTTAGGGAATTCGGGAAAGGATGAAGAGTTGAGGGGACTTGATGAAGGTTATCCGTTTCAGTTGTGACTGTGAATCTCTAGCCAAGTCGCTCGCTTTTATTAGTTTTAAACACGCGTTAAATAAAGCGAGCCTAAGCCGTCCTGAAGATCGAGTCGCGGTTTAAGCTTTAATTGTCCCCGAGAGTGCGGACCCCAAACCTTCCTTCTTCCCTGCTTTCCTCCGACTCTTGCCAAACCCGTCAGCAATAAAGTCGAGAAAAAACCTCCCTGGATCACGATTTTCAAAGTTCTAAATAACTCCCTTTACTATGAAAAAGTTTCCCTTAAAATAGACTTTAGATATGCGAAAATTGTTTGTCATGAAATAATCCGAGCATTTTCGGCTCGAAACTTTTTTATTATTGGTATTACAAAGAAAGGTTGAATACAAAAGTTGTAGATAATCCGATTATGAATAAAAAACCTTGAAATGAATTTTTTGTTGTGTGGACGATTTCAGAGTTATCGCAGGGGACACAAAAGCACTTTTTTCTCAAGATGTTGGTTAGCGTAGATGGCTCCTAATAGCTTTATTATCAATTCTATAAAAAAATGTCGAATAAAAAAGTTGTAGCCTACTTAATTATAAACAAAAAACCTAGAGAAAAATTTTTTTTAAATGGAAGGATTCAGAGATACGACGTCAAAACCGTTGGCTGATTTTTCTCAAGATACTGGTCATCGTTTTCGGCTCCTAAAGTTCTTATTATCAACGAAATGAAAAAGTGTTGAATACAGAATTGTAGATAATTGAATTGTGAAGAAAAAACCTAGCGAGACATTTTTTCTCAAATTAAAGGGTTCAGAGATACGACGTCAGAAGCTTTGGCTCATTTCGCTCAAAATGTTGATCATCGTTTTCGGCTCCTAAAATTCTTATTATCAATGCAATAGAAAAATGCTGAATGTAAAAGTTGTAACCAATTAAATTGTGAACCAAAAACCTAGCAAGACCATTTTTCTCATATCAAAGGTTTCAGAGATATGATGTCAGAAGCTTTGGCTCATTTCGCTCAAGATACTGATCATCGTTTACGGATCCTAAAATTCTTATTATCAATGCAATAGAAAAATGCTGAATATAGAAGTTGTAGCCTGCTTAATTATGAACAAAAAACCTAGAGGAACATTTTTTGTTAAGTGGAAGGATTCAGAGATACGTGGTCGGAACCGTTTCCTCATTTCGCTCAAGATCTTGGTCATCGTTTTCGGCTCCTAAAATTCTTATTATCAACTATATGAAAAAGTGTCGAACACAAAAGTTGTAAACAATTAAATTGTGAACCAAAAACTTAGCAAGACCATTTTTCGTAAATCAAAGGTTTCAGAGATACGACGTCAGAAGCTTTGGTTCATTTCGCTGAAGATGTTGATCATCGTTTTCGGCTCCTAAAATGCTTATTATCAATGCAATAGAAAAATGCTGAATATAAAAGTTGTAGCCTGCTTAATTTGGAACAAAAAACCTACAGGAACATTTTTTGTTAAATGGAAGGATTCAGAGATACGTGGTCGGAACCGTTTGCTCATTTCGCTCAAGATCTTGGTCATCGTTTTCGGCTCCTAAAATTCTTATTATCAACGACATGAAAAAGTGTCGAACACAAAAGTTGTAGACAATTAAATTGTGAACAAAAAACCCAGCGAGACATTTTTTCTCAAATGTAAGGATTCAGAGATACGACGTCAGAAGCTTTGGCTCATTTCGCTCAAGATACTGATCATCGTTTTCGTCTCCTAAAATTCTTATTATCAACGACATGAAAAAGAGTCGAATACAAAAGTTGTAGACAATTAAAAAATGAATAAAAAATCTTTTACTAGACAATAGTAATACTTTCTAGAAACACTTTTTTTCAAGATGAATAGTTTCTATTTTCGTTACTCAAGAACGATAATGCTGAAGGTGTGTCAAAACTAAATTGCAAGCCCTTCATCTTCAGCCATTTAATAATAAATAGCCCCATATAATAGCAGCCGTAAAATTAGCCTTTTACTGGACTTTTAAAAAGTTAATTTATCTAGAGAGTTTAACGAGGAATAGCTTAATTGGAAAACAAGAACTCGCCTTGCCATTTTCCAAGGAAGTGACACATCGTCTTTTTCATGCAGATGAGAGTGATTCTTCGGCGAGAAAGAATCGAGTCCGTCGAATCGACGCAGTCTTTAATTAGACCGTTTCTTTCTCGTTGTTGGTCCCCGGAGAACGAAAGATTCACGGGGCGCAACCGAGCCACTCTTTCCAGCCTTGTCGTCCCCTTTCGATCAGCGCTGGGATTACAGTTTTAATTCATTTCTTAACTAACTCGACCGATTGGTTCAATCAGAAAATCAGACTTTTTCCAAGAAGGAAAACGTTCTCAAAAAATAAAATAGAATAAAATGGTTGAACAGTTTTCAGCATATGCCGAGTTCCTCTTGTCGTTATTGCTTATCACGTTTAAAGACCCGAAAGCTCTCTCCTGTCCCCTGCCCATGAGAATTGCTCGACTTGGCTCACGTAGAGGAGAATGAGTGGCCATAAACGTAAACCGTGTTCTTTTAAGTGGGGCGCCTTTAAAAAGATCGCCTCCGCTGTGTATGATCGCTTGAAACCGAGGGTTTCGGAGGTTTCTGGGTGCGAGAGAGCGATAAAGGGGAGCAAAAAGAGGAGGGGGTAAGAACAAGTAGGGTAGGTTTCGCCGGGATAGTAATATTCTTGAACCCCCAAGAGGAGGCTTACTGCAATAACCCCCACGGCTCAAACTCAAAAGCCTTCTCCATCTCTCTTCTATCTTATCCTTTCCCCCATAAAACCAACATTTTCTCTCTCTTTCACCTCTCGCGACACGCGATAAATCTTATCCACCTCTAAAATAGAAAATGCAGACAAGAATAAGCAGCAGCCAAAAGTCACTTTTCTTTTTATTAAAATTTTCCATTCACTCACTACAGGTTCATGTAAATTGAAAAACACTGACTCACATTCGTACATAATTTTTTGATGCATTTCCAAAGATGCAGAATAGAATGCTAAAATCATGGAATAGTTTAATCATTGATAGTTTTAGTCCAAGAGATGGCGTCTATCTAGAATTTTGGACTTTTCGTTTTTTGCATTTTGCAGTCGTATTTTGCGTTTTTCGCTAAAAATTGTAACTAATCAATTTGTAGAGAATTAAATTATCTATCTGTTTTATATGAACAATTTTCTTGTAGAATGATTATTTATTGCTAATAATGAGGTGATAGGAATGAGAAAAGTGTGCAAAAGAACATCGTCCCAGTTTTTGCCATTTTTGGGACTTTTTTATTAAAAGTAAGTAAAAGATTCGAATGGCAAAGTTGTAGATGGCGAAATTCGCTACAAGTTTCGTAGGAACGATTTTTTCATACGATGTATGGATCACGTTCGGGAGCATGCTTAAAATTTGACCGGAAATGCGCTACAGAGTCTAGTTCCGGTCAAGTGTTTGGGACGTTCCCGTTCGTGATCCAAGCATCGAATGAAAAAATTCTTGATACGAAACTTGTAGCAAATTTTGTCCTCTACAACTTTGCCATTTGAATCTTTCACTTATTTTCAATAGAAACTGACCAAAAATGGCAAAAGCGGCCTCAATGTTCTAATCTTTCACATTTTCCGCATTATCACCCAAAATAATCATTTTACAAAAAAATGTTTCATGCAAAAAAGATAGAGAATCAAATTCTCCATACAAATTATTATTACCATTATTAGCCAAAAATACAAAATACGCCTGCAAATTGGAAAAAACGAAAAATTCAAAATTTCAGACAGACGCGATATCCAAATTTGGTTTGAAACTCTAGTTCCATATTATATTTATTGATATTTTGAATTCATTATTTAAAATTAATTATTATTTAGAATTTTTGTTATTTTTTATTATTATTATTTATTATTATTTTAGAATTTGTTATTATTTATTATTGTTTATTATTATTAGTATCACCTCTATTAGGATTTACTATGATCCTAATTTTTCGAGGAAATTTTGCGACTAAGTTAATGAGCGCATTATGTAAATGAGATTATTTTAAGTCGAAGAAAAGTGAGGTTTAAGAGGTTTTCGTCTTAAGTCACCCTTACGTGTCGTCGAGGGGAAAATTCGGCGGATTCCCATAGATGCTGGCCTTGGTAGAAATTAATAGTTACTGATCGAGGGGTAGAAAAAATTGGTAGCAATAAAAATAAATTACATGCATCGTAACGCCCTGTAGTTGCTCTGAGAGCTCCAAGGCAGACATCCATCCGCTTGCATACTTTTGGTCCTGATTAAAATTGGGGTGCTCTCGAGCAATGATCAGAACGCCTCCGGCTTCCACCATCCAATCGTAATTTTTCCTCCCCTCCCCGCCCCTTCATTCTTCTCTTTCTTCTAAATTCAAACCTCCGGGCCAATTTTCAAAATATCCTGTTTCAACTCATCGACAATTTACAGTCTCGATTTATTTTAAATTGTATTTGTAGTTCATTTGTTAATTAATACCATAAAACGAGTCGCACTTTTTAATTAAAATATTTTTATTACTGTATTTTTTTATCACAGTATTTTTTATTGTATTATTTCTTACTGTAGTACATTTTTTGTTATAGTACTTGTTTATTATAGTACTTTTTTAGAGAACTTTTTTATTATAGTGCTTTTTTGTTTAGAGAACTTTTTTATTGTAGTACTTTTTTATTCTAGTATTTTTTTATTATAGTGCTTTTTTATTAAGAGTAATTTTTTATTATAGTACTTTTTTACTTATAGTACTATTTTATTGTAGTACTTTTTTATTGTAGTAACTTTTTACTATAGTACTTTTTTTATTTATGCGAAAGTATATTTGTAGAATTCAAAAATAACGTTAAAACGATTTTTTTCAAACACGGTGTTCGCTGTAAAACATTTATTAATAACTTTATGAATAATTGTTCTTAACAAAAATTGTGCACAATTAAATAATTGATGAAAAGTTTTGTATTGACATTTTTGCCAGACGAATTGGTAAAGAATTTTATTAACAAAAGAACAATGTCCCTTTTGCTAAAAATAGTGGATGTTGTTTTTATCTTGTAAAAGATTTGTTTCGAAAGTTATAAAAAAAAGTTATTTACAAAAATTGTAGATAATTAAATTTGTAACAAAAGTCCTTTGCATTGAATTTTTGTAAAGAGAACCGTTACAGAAATATTACTAGAAAATTATTGCGAATTTGTCCTCAAAATCGAGGCCATTATTTTCTATCTCTAAAATGTTAATTATAAAGTTTAAAAAATAAATTTGTTAACCGAAAGTGTAGAGAATTGAAAAACAAACAAAAAACTTAATTACAAATTGTTTGTAAATCGAATAGTTGCAAAGATATGATCAACAATGTAATTCACTTTTTTAATAAAAATAATTACTATCGTTATCATTTTATAAAAGTCGTATTATTAATTTTGCAAAAAAGAAGTTCAAGTGAAAGTTATAGATAATTGATTTCTTGACAAAAAAGATTATTATACAATTTTTGCGCGACAAATAATTTCAGGGATATCGTCAAGAAACGAAAGCTGCAATTTTTATGAAAATCGTGATCGTCTGAGAGAGGGGAATGGGGAGCAAGAGAGCGAACATCGGCGCGCGCATTGACGTATGAACTTATATCTTTCGCTCGCGAACGGAAAGAGCCAAAAAAGCAGAATCGGCGTTCCGGTGTATCGGGAGAAAAACAGTTCTGCTTTTTTCTCCAGACTTTGTTGCGCGTTTTCGACCAAATAAAATAAATATAAATAATATAATAAATGCAAATAATAAAATAAATGTAAATAATGAAATAAATTTAAATAATAAGATAATTTAAATAATAAAATAAATGCAAATAATAAAATAAATGTAAATAATAAAATAATTATCTTTATCATAAAATAAAATCTTGATTAACAGAAATAAAAAATAATACGAATGAAAAAATTGTCTATCCATATTATTTTCTACTCTACCTTTTTTTACTGTGTTTATATTTTCGTAAGAATTGCTTTGGGAAGAATTCTTAAGCGGACTGGACAAAGAGATTTTAATGAATAATGTCAGAAAAACTTGGTAGGATAATTCCTCGGGGGGCAGGAAAGTTGGTGCTTAGCTTATTATGGTAATAAAGGAATAAAAGAGTAGAGCGAAATTTCAAAATATACCTGTCAGTTTATGATAGAGAATTTTGAGGGACAAGTGTACTTAGTACACATCTGGACGGCACGTGGGTTTTTCCCAGGTGATGGAAACAATAACCAAGGGTCGTTTGAAAACTTTAAAAGTAACCACCTTCGTCTTGAACCTTCATTTCAGGTGTACCGATTCCCAACATGTGTTTCGTATTAGCCACGCACCTTATCGTCCAGAATTATTGACAACCTTAGTCAACTTTTCGTGGGAAAGTGACCGAGTCGACAGTCTCGTCTCTTTTAAATTGTTTTATTGACCTTTACAAATTTTTCGCCTCTGAAAATTTTCAAGGTCGACTTTGCATTCTTATTTCAAATCCCCTTTTTTATAAGAATCGGGCCTTTTTCAAATGAAAAGAACGGTTATGAAACGTGCCAAATAATGAATGTAAAAGTGAATTTCTGTAACGCTCAGGATTTTGGGAAAATATTTTTGAGAGTTAAATCGAAAACGGGATTTATTTTGGGATTGATTTTTGAGTATCCTGATGTTTTGGAATAGTTATTAAATTAAATATAGTTTAAGAATGACTGAATTTTGTAATATAAAATATATTTTTGTTTTTTCGTGGATTTTTATAATTTGCAAAATATTGCGTCAGCCGAACTCGGTGGCGGGACTTGCCCCCCTGCCCCCACAAATAGCTTTGTTAGACTTTACCACAGGTCAGATTGGAAATAAAAGAACATTTTGAATTGGTTTTTAAAAATAAAATACTGATTAATAATTAAAAACTAATTAATTCAGTTAATAATGAATAAGAATAATATAATGAAATAAATAAAATGAAATAATGATTTACAATAATAGAGAGATTTCGAATGATTAGTTTAAAATCATAAAAGATGTTTATTGGAAAGTTTGGAAGTGGGTGTTAGAAAGATTTACAATCCAAGAGTGAGAAGGTAATTCTGCAAACGAGCTGGACGATAGTATCGAAGTTTTCACAAATAATACTTAGGACAAACAAAACCCTAGAACGGGTAGTGACCGCCCGCTGAGTCTCGTAAATATAGCCACCAGCCGAAACGGCAGGTTTCTATTTGCCTGTTTTCATTCCAAATTTCGCTACTGAAATACCGCCTGACAAATATTGTTTACGCAACTTTTTTTTCTTATCCACTTTAAAAGAAAATCCTCTTTTGTCCGCATTATTATTTTTCTTACCAATTCCTTTTTCTGAATTATTACGTTTAGAAGTTGATAATCTTATTTAAATAAATGTTGAGAAAAAATATGAAATGACTTGATACTCTTCGTCCACGATATTATTGGTTCGATCAATATTTTCAGACGTTTCTTGATCCAGGAATCCAAAAAACGTGTTTTTTGTAATTCTGTCATTTTTGAAATAGAAAAACGCATCGTTTGAGGGTATAATGAACCTTCTAGCTCAATTGTATCCAAAGTTATTCACTTTTAAATAATCGAAAATTTTGTAAAAGCCGTTTATTAAAAAACTTTTGCATTTTTAAAAAAAAATACAATATAAGTATTTTATCTTTTTTGTATTTCAAAAACACGTCGGTTAATCGTTTAATGAACCTTCTAGCTGAATTCTATCCAAAGTTATTCATTTTTAAATAATCAAAAATTTTGAAAATTCCGTTTTTTATATATCTTTTGCATTTTTTGAAAAAGTTGAAATGTAAATGTTTTATTTTTCTTGTACCTCAAAGACTCATCGATTGACTGTTTAACGAACCTTTTAACTCAATATTATCCAAAGTTATTGACTTTTTAAAAAAACAAGAATTGTAAGAAAATTGGTTTTTTATATATATCTTTCGCATTTTTTAGAAAACGTACTATTTCAATATTTTATCTTTTTTGTGTTTCAAAAACACATCGATTGGTCATTAATTGAATTTTCTAGGTCAATTCCATTTAAAGTTATTCTCATTTTAATAATCAAAAATTTTGAAAATGCCGTTTTTTATATATCTTTTGCAGTTTTTAAAAAAGTCGTATTGTAAGAATTTTATCTTTTTTGTGCTTCAAAGACGCATTGAATGACCTTTTAACAAACCTCCTAGCTCAATTCTATCCAGAGTTATTGCTTTTTTAGAAAACAAAAATTTTGAAAAACACGATTTTTAAAAAATTTTGTTTTCAATTTTAAAAATACAGTTTTACATTGAAAACGAGATTGAAAATAATCTTAAAAATTACTTTCTAAAGATAATAATTTGAAAGGCAATTTTTTAAATTATTTTCCAAATTTTCTTCCAGGTTTAAACTTGGAAAACTTTTCCTTTTTCGAAGATAAAGGTTTTCTGATTCCTGCAATGAAAATAATTGTGTAATAAAATTTTAAACAAACTTTTAATTCTTTTGAAAAAGATAATAGTGTTTTTTATTTTCAAATTATGTATAATTATGTTAACTGTAAATTAAACGTAATTTAAAACTATTAGTTCACTTTTCAAGTGAACTCGCGTAGCCTAGAGGTTAGAGCGTCGAACTGTCAATTTGAAAGTCGCGAGATCGAATCCTGCCGGTGGTGAATTTTTAATTCATAAATTTTGTAATATTTTTAAGCAGCTTGATTTCTGGTAAATATCCGAAAATTTCTGATACGCATATTCCCGTCTTGGAGAGAGAAAAAAATACAAACGTAGAAAGATAAGCAGAGAGAGAAGAGAGAAAAAAGAAGAGCGAGTTGTTCCTGTTCGCTGTTAAAAGCAATCGGCTGTTCCTCTATTTTGAACATTTCGTCGCGGAGCTGCAACTATTGGCTGAGATATAACTAGCTTCGATTAAATTATAGCCACCCTGACCTAAGCGGGCTCTAACTTATGTGACAAGCGCGATGCTAAATTATGTAACTCTACGCGTAAATACTGCTCGCATGGTCGTACAGGATGTTTCTGTGTACCGATGCTAAATCCCAGTCCCACTCTCCCCTTATCCTCGAAACGTTTCTCTCTTTCTGTATATAATCTACATACCTAGCGTGAAACGAGTCGAGGTTAGGATTTAATGCTTTTCGCGATAATTGGAATCGATTGTAAACTATACCTCGTATGATTTATTATTTCAAACGCTCATAAACCACTCTAATGAGATGATTAATTAATTTATTGTTGGCTTATTAATAGATAATCAACTCGACACTTGAATAAAAATCTCCATCTGCAATTCAGCTCGGATTCTGAAACATTGTTATTTCTTTAGTTGCCTTCATTTTCGTTTTTCTTTGGACAGACAATTTTTTAGGACAGGAATATATTTTGAGTTTCAAAGTCCATCTGCGATTTTTCAAAATTTGTTTCTATTTTTCCAATCACCAGGATAAATAGGTTACTACGGTGACTTATGGTACGCTGTGACTGTCAGGTGACGTCTGGCGACCGAATTCGGTAATTGGACGTAATCAGTCACTTGACGTTTGGTGACCAAATTCAATAATTGGACGTCGATGTTGGTAATTGGACGTCATCGGTCACGTGACGTCTTGTGACCGATACTAATTGGACGTCATCGGTCATTTGACGTTTGGTGACCGATATCGGCAATTGGACGTCATCGGTCACTTGACGTCAATTTTAATTTTTAATTTTAAAGACGTTAGAATCTGGAATCGGTGTAAAAATTATTTTTTTCCAGAGTCCAGAATGTGGTTTATTTTAAAATTATTTTTTTCCAGAGTCCAGAATATGTTTTATATTAAAATTACTTTTTACCAGAGTCCAGAATGTGGTTTGAGATTAGGTTTTCGTCTTGGAAGCGTCCATCTTGTTTTCTATTGTTTCATTGACGTGGTATAGGCCTTTTCGTTTATTTGTTTTTCTCCAGCTTGTTCAGTGACGCATGAATTAGAAGAAGATAGAAATAATGAGATGAAAAGATTAAACTACGTAAGAATCACTAATTTACGTGTTTTACGAATACGTTAGAATCACTAATTTACGTGTGTTACGAATACGTTACAATCACTAATTTACGTATGTTACGTTAAAAGAACTAACTAACCCTGATTAAGTTATGTTGCACATGCTGCTATCTGACGTTTGCTAATCTAACCTACAAATTGTGTAAAATGTTTACGCTCATCATTACGCTCATGCTTAATTGTTAGATGACTTGAAGATTTCAAAAATGTGATTATTTAGGTTTTAAACTGTCAGTACTTAAGTATACAATAAATGGGACAATAAATGTATTTGGACAGCTACAAGAAATTTATGATTTATTGCAAAAGAATAGACCTTTTCATTGTAACCAGACTGCCGGAAAACCTAAATTTAGGCCTAATTGCCGGATTTTACCAAACGCTGGTAGAATGTTCTGTCCTTTTCTAGCCCAAGCAAGAATCCATGAGTTAAAAGATAAAAGAACAATAATGAAAAGGTCTATTTTGTTTTATAGATTTCATTCTAAAATGACAATCACGAAATAATAAAAGTAAATCGAACATAACCTATTTGGCGTTCTGAATGAAACTAAGATTTACTAAATAAATAAATAATATTTACTAATATTTACTACGACTTGAATTTCACGACTTGAAAGAATAATTTTCCTTTAAAAATCTGTACAAGATATAAATATGAATTATATATACAAAATGTAAGAATCGGCGTTCCGGTGTAGATTTTCAAAACGATGAAATAGGTTTATGATAATAAAAATCATGGCTGATTGTTGTCGAAAAGGCCCTTGTTCCTTTTTGACAAAATAAAGTCAAAAGATTCAGATTGTTCTATAATAAATGTAAATTTTCGATGGTCTTTGCTCCAAAGTGCATTAACAAGAATGTAGAATTTTTCACAAAGGATCTTTTACGAAGGAGTCGCAAGATTGAAAAAGACGAAGGAGAGTCAGACGAGACAGACAATCTCGCCTCGTTTATCAGAAAGGCATTGTGGGGCATCGTTACTGCGACACCCCTTTTGTTGCTAACATCCCAGAGCTCGACTACTCAATCCTTTCTTTCATTCACTCAGTTCTTTTCATTTTTCTTCCAGTCTCACACACACGTCCGTCAAATCTCCTCGTGTCCTCGTTCTCGTCCGCTCTGATATCTCTTTAAAAAGCAATTGTATTTTTCAAAAAAAAAAATGCTCCACACTATCTGAGAAACGGATCGCCTATATGACAGTTCAAGTGGTAGAGTTCATATTCCATCTTGGGAATCATGTGGGTCGGAGCCAGGTAAACGCATCAAACTCATACAAAGTAAAACGATACCGGAAGTTTCAGATGGGTGCCACTTTTTTTAGAGTCCATCTGCGATTTTTCAAAACTTGTTTCTACTTTTCCAATCATCAGAATAACTAGGTTATTACGGTAGCTTATGATATCAAGGTGTCTAGCGGTCAGGGAAGTCAGGGAAGTCATAGAAAAGTCATGGAATTTACTTGGTCAGAAAAAAGTCAGGGAAAAGTCAGGGAATTTTGTTTGAAGTCAGGGAAAATTTTTAAAATAAGATTAATTAAAAATATTATTAATTGATTGAAGAAAATTTTTAGAATTTTTATGAATTTTTATGAATTTTAAATTTTGAGGATCAAAAAAGAGTTGGAGAAAAGTCAGGGAATAGTCAGAGAATAGTTATGGAAAAGTCAGGGAGAAGTCAGAAAATTTTTTTTTCCAACCGCGTTAGACACCCTGAACAAGAATATTTTTGAAAAAATTTCCGGAAACCATTCAAATTTGCAAAAATGTGTACCTTGATTTATGATAATCAAAAATCAAAAATAATGATGCATACTCTTTTAAAATTCTAATTGATCTTGACTAGTGTCAAAAACGTTATACTACTCAAATTGGGGTGCTTTTTTCTAGGGAATCGAATGCAAAAAGAATAATTTTTAAAAAATTTCCGGATCACCTCGAAATTTACAAAAACGTGAAAGATAATTTTTTTAAAAAATATGCAATTTTACACCTTCACAATTTTGTAAATTGCTAATTGATCCAGACAAGTGTC
>WNHD01002076.1:0-28126 GCA_011057455.1 Ganaspis sp. Gsp50
ACTCGAGGAAGTTAACTGTTTTTGGCACATTTTTATTCAAAATGCATGTAAAACTCTATAACTTTAATAATATTTCTTCAAATGACTTGAAACTTTTCTAGAATATGTTTGAGATGTCCTGCTATAAGAAAATCCAAAAGAAAAAAAACCGATATGTAAAAAATATGTAAAAAAATAAAAAAAATATTTTGGTAAGATAACGGAACCTATACTCGATCGGGTACCAGTAGTCGATCAGTCTGATAAAATTTGCTATAAGTCAATGAATATTTGTGTTTATTTGTTCTTCGATCTTTTTGTTTGTAAAACATAAACAATAATACTACAACATTACTATTGATTTATTTAATGTATTAACTAAATTGTTTCACAATTTATTTTGACTTTAATTCGTGTGATTGACTGTTGGTCTAACATTGATCGACTACTGGTTGAATGAGTTCCCAGCCATTTTGCTCACTGATTGAGTATTGGTCCCCTAACCTCTAAAAATTACTCCTGTTTTAATTGGAATTTTGAAGTAAAGGACTAAAATAAATGGATTATCTCGTCTAAATATTTTGAAATATACAACTTCTACTGTATAAATAAATAACAAAATTTCAAAATGAATGGCTTGTGTTCAATTTATTGCGTTTTATGTAATCTTAACTTTTATTTTTCAAAATGTTGATCGATTATTGGTCCCGTTACCTTAATTTATTTAAACAAATTGTTTAAAAAACGGATATTTGAATAACCTTATAGCGCCAATTGAAAGTACGAGAGAAATTACTAAAGGATCAGTATTTGAAAGTAAAAAAATTGTATCTTTATACCCAGGTGCAAATTGTCCTTTGGCCCACGGTTGACCCAACTGTGCATGCCGTAAGTTGGGCCAACTACTGACCCCAAACTTGTCCCAACCTCACATGCCGACCGTCGGCATCAACAGTTGGCCCAATCACTTTTCCCATAGTCAGGCTCACCACTTTTCCTAAGGTTGACCCGACCATCGACTTTTGTCGATGGCACAAAAAGTTAATTATGATACATATACAATCTGGGTAAAAAAAATGTTGCAAATTTAGTGTTTTATAGGTTTAAACTTCCTTTTCTCTAAAGCCAAATCAAGGAATATGTAAATAAAAGTGACTAGTGAAATTAGGATATTTTGTATAAAAGTACTGAAATGTATTAAAAATTTACAAATTGTTTTAATAATAGTAGTTTAAGTAAATTGTTAAGCAAATTATTAAAATATCGGTTTTTGAAAAAAGTAATAGCAGAAATCGATTGACAAAATAGAACTAGAAAAGATTTAATGTCCTTTTTAAATTAATATTATTTATAAAAAAAATGTCTTTACAAATTATTGAAATGACGCACAGTGCCAAAATGCTCCTTTTAGAGACAAAAATATAGGGCTGTCACAATTTTCAACCCATTTATTTAGATTTTTCTTAAAATTACTGTTAACAAACAAGAAGTAAGAAGCACCTACTAATAATATGATTAAACAGAATTTTCAATTATTTATTTAACAATAAAGTTGATAAAAAGTAATTTTTCACTTTTCTGATTTATATTTTGTGCTTTAAATTATTAAAACAATTAATGATTATATTGTTATAAACAAATTACAGAAAACATTGTAACGATAGATGTTACTTTCAATAAAGGCTAAAATTGGTTATTCGGGGGTTTTTGGAATCGCTGATTACGAATCTAAAGTAAAATTTTAAAAATTGAAAATGGCGGATTCAACATGGCGGACAAATTTTCATAAAGTGATTCGATTTAGTAAATGCACCATATGCAAAATTGATGTATACACTCTCTCAAAACACTGGATGACATGAAAAATATAAATACCATGTAACTAGAATACAAGGTCAGTCTAGTTCAGATCTCGACAAAATTATTTGACATCTACTTTCTGCACATACGTCATTCTACCACCAGTCTAGTTCTGAACTAGCCAATATTATTTAACATCTACTCTCTGATCAAACGCCATTCATTCTACCACCAGTCTAGTTCAGACCTTGTAAATACTAACTATCTATAATTCCTGAACAATTAACAATCTACAACCAAGTCTTGTAAAGACTTCTATTATCGTTCGATATGTTTTAGCTCCATGCCGGATATACAAAAATTGCAGGAAAAATGAGAAATTTACATAATTTCTTTCGCTGAATCTTCAGCGTTAATCTAACAATAAGCCAAGAAAACTACAACATTTTTAAGTAGTTTTCAAAATATTACTAGAAATTTTTGAGCATGTTTTTCTCGATAATCACAATTCAGTCATTGCTTCTCGCGAACACATTCCTTACCTTTTACTTCACTGCAAGGTCCAATCACCACTTTTTCTAGCTGTTGTCTACATGGTATTTTAAAAGATAAGCAAGGTATATGAAGGGTATCCGCCATGTAGATTCTCGCTTGAAGAAGTGCCGATTTGACCCTGCAGTGAAGTAGGAGGTAAAAAGTAGGAGGTAAAACTGAAAAATATCGATAATACAAAAATTCAAGATTTTTTTGTTTCTTATCAAATAGTTTTATAATTTTAAAATGTCCAAAAATATGTCAGTAGAGTGTCTAACGTAGCATTTTATAAGCTTTCCAAATGTTCAAATTTTAAGTCTCTATCTTAGTAATTGACCAAGATATCATGATTTTAATGCGTTGTGTTTTTTCAATCAACTCATATCGGACCCACCGCCAATTTCCGCCCACTGTTTAGCAAAAAATTTAGCCCCCCCCCCTCCCCATTCTACACTTTTTGATGGAACTTAATAATACTTAGTGGCTAAAATATTCGTTCGTAGTACTAAACTTTGTGCAAGTTTCAGTGCGATACGAAACATTTTTTTTGTTTCACTTGGATCACTTGAGAAATGTTGCCCCATATATACTTTTTTTCTGTAACTTTCAGATATTCTGCCGGAGCTAAGGAGACCAGTTTGTAGCATTCCCCCACAAAGAACTTTGTAATCAAATAATAAAACAAAAATTTTGAAACTAACCAAACTTGAATTGAAAAGAAAATTAATTGTTATCTATATTTCTAATAAATTTTGAACAAAATTAAAAGCTTACAATTAGTAGCTTTGCCGAAGCTAAAGATCATTGATTTTGGTACTCATTAAAAAGAATTTCTAAGGTTTTTAATGTCAATATACATTTTGAGCACTACCCAAACTTAATTTTAAAAAATTTGTCTCATCACAAAATCCCTCGTACTCCTATATAGAGTCCTATATATAAATTTTTCTATGCAGGAATTCATAAAGGTTTCTATGTAGGATGAAATATTTGCAAAAACAAACATAGTTTATTCACGTTCCTACATAGGGTACTATATATTTTACTATATGTATAGGTAATCCTATATGTGACCTGGACAGTTAAAAATAATAAAATAATATAATAATAATATAATAATAATATAATATTTATAATAATAAATAAAGTTAAAAATAATAAAAATAATTGACCTGGACAGTTTCGGACCTTATGTCCGAATTTAAGTTTTCGAGAAAAACGACTTTGAAGTTACCAAGTCGATCTTGATGCTCCTGAAGGTCAAAATGGCTTAAAACTCATTACTCGGGGGTTTTTGTGGACGCTGATTACGAATCTGGAATCATATTTTCAAAATTCAAAATTGCGGATTCAATATGGCTGACAAAATTTTTAAAATAATCAAACTTGCTTGAAACTCGTTACTCAAGGGTTTTTGGGATCGCTGATTACGAATCTGGAATCAGATTTTCAAAATTCAAAATGGCGGATCCAATATGGCAGACAAAATTTTAAAAATAATCGGATATGTTTGTAATCGGACTTGTTTCTCGGGGGTTTTTGGAGTCGCTGATTACGAATTTAGCATTAGATTTTCAAAATTCAGAATGGCGGATCCAATATGGCTGACAAAATTTAAAAATTCGGATTTGCTTGCAATTCGTTAGTCGGGGATTTTTGGGGTTGCTGATTACGAATCTGGCATTAGATTTTCAAAATTCAAAATGGCGGATCCAATATGGCAGACAAATTTTTAAAAATTATCGAATTTGCTTGAAATTTGTTACTCGGAGGTTTTTGGGGTCGCTGATTACGAATATGGCATTATATTTCCAAAATTCAACATGGAAGATCAAGTATGGTAGATAAGATTTAACACTTGTTCTGATTAAATTGAAATTAGTTACTCGGAGGATTTTGGAATAACTGCCTTCGAAGCTGGCATGAAATTTTTAAAATTCAAAATTTACGGATTAGTGTTGCCTTACGAAATTGCTGTTGGTCCAATGTGATTTTTTCGTTGACATAAAAAAAATTTGGTCGTGTGTCAAAATTATACTTGTTTATGTGATTATTTAAACCTTTTAATGTAAAATAAATAATAATAATTTTAATTTGTCTTTTATTTATTAATAAAAAGGGCGTATTTTTATTGAATTTCAAAACTGCTAAGCCAGATTTTTTGCGAAATGGGATCCGCTATTTCGAGTTTTGAAAGTTTTTAACGAGTTTCAAAAGAATCCATTTGATTTTTACATTGTTGGGCGCCATGATAAATCCACCATTTTGAATTTTGAGAATCTAATAACAGAGTCGTAGTCAGCGACCCCGAAAACCCTCGAGTAACGAATTTCATTGAAATCCAAATAATTTTTAAATTCTGTCGGCCATATTGGATCCGACATTTTGAATTTTATAAATCTGACACAATATTCGTAATCATAGACCCCAAAAATCCCCGAGTAACGAATTTCAATTAAATCCAATTATTTTTGAAAAATTTTGTCAACCATATTGGTCCCGCCATTTTGAAATTTGAAAATCTAAATCCAACTAGTAATGAGTTTCAAGCAAATCCGATCATTTTTTATATAATTCTTTACTACTGAAAATGTCCCTTTTTTTAGCAGTGCCGTCCTTCTTTGAAGCACATTTATAAAAAAAGTAATGAAGCTAAAAATGCGCAGTTTATTGCATTAAAAGGAGCACATGTTCTTCTATTAGAATCAACAAAAACGTGAAAATCGATTTTTTCGGACATAAGGTCCCTTTTAACTGTACAGGTCACATATAGGTTTTCACACTGGTTATTTTTTAATCAATTTATACACTTGTATCCTTCACTCACTTAAACATATCATTTCGAACCATATCAACGAAACCTATTAAAATGAATTAAATTTGAAAAAATCTTGACGCTGACGAGACTCGAACCTACGTAACCTAACCACAGAACGCGAGAGCATTAAACCTCACATTTTTAACCAGATTTTACTTTTTCTTGAGAATTAATTTTTAATGTTAATTTAATTATTAATGAAAAGGTTATAGAATAGCTTAAAGATTTGTTAAGCGCCAAGTTATTTTTGGCGAAATAATCAGGGAAATAACTAAACCCGATTTCAAACGATTGTTATTTTACTTTTATTCTACTCTTTTAAATATTATACCAAACTAAACTCAATATATTTAATTTTACGCGCAGAGCGTTGGGGTAAGAAGAAAGATAAAGGCGAACAAGACTGTTTTAATTACAAAATATTAAATGTTTTATTAAACAATTTGGTCAGGAGGCCCAAATAATCAGAATTTAGGCGTAATATTAATACTAGGGTCTTTAAACACACAAAGAATAGAACGCGCGAGCACTGACTCTAAAAAAGTTTACAGGAGACCACTCCTTCTTTATTTAAAGTTTTATTAGACGATCTCACCTGTGATGCGACGCCTTCCTCTAAAATCGCCTCGTTCCACCATGATTTGGTTTAAAACAAAGATTGTTTTTACAAAAAGGTCAGTGGCCAGGATAAACACCAACAGCGAGGGTATTGTCGCAAAGCACACCAAGAAGAGAGTGACGCCGCTCGGAAAATAGTCTGCTTCGTCAGCACACAGCGCTAGAATCGCCGTGTTGAATATTGGCCCCTTTAAGTTAGATTTTAACGGAAAACAAGACGCGAGCAAAACGACGAGTTTTTAGGATAAGTCAAATAATAACAAATGTGAAAATTATAAATTGAGTGGCACAATTTGCCGAGTTTTGGTTCTGCTGTCGCAGCAGCCTTGAATAGTTGACTCTCATCTTGATGTTTATACATTTTACTAGTTTCGCGTGAAATAATGAAATAACGATTAAGTTTTGTGCGCGTTTTTGTTTCGCGTCATAATACATATAGATCCCTATAGGATACTATATAGTTCCTATATAGGCACCTACAGTAAGGTCAATCTAAATGTAGTCAGTCCATGAGTGCGACAATGACATTCTTATGCTGAAAGATATTACTGTCCTACTCGCACTCACGCTTCCCTATGACTACCAGTTAATTGACCGTACGGTATAGGTAACCTATAGGTTCCTATATAGAATCCTATATGGGATTTTCCAATGGGTCAAACTTAATTTTAGCAAAAGAAAAATCAAAACAATTCCATGATGGGAACATTAATCCACAAAACTTTAAAGTAGGAGATAATGTTTCATATTAAGTGTACCAAAACCACAGAAACTCGGTAACTAATACTCATGACCACATTGAGTTTTAGTAATATTCCCATTTTGGAATCATTTTTCATAAAAAATACTCATTGCTAAATGAGTATTTATAATCAATAGAGTTTTAATCGGAAGAGTGCTGAATAATTTTTCTAACTGAATAAAAAAAGGAAAGAAAAACGTTTCGATAGAAGAATAGCAAAACTAGATCATGCGGCTACATTGCAATAGATAAGAATTTGCACCTTGCGACGAAACGTTAGTATTGACCGAAGATTTCTTTTTTTCCGAAATAAGAGAAACTGTTTAGATATCAATTTGGTCTATTATAAAATAACTTTTGAATCATAATATTTTTTTACAGTTGCTGTCATAGACAAAATCATTTTCTATAAATAAAATAATTATTAGCATATAATAAAATATCAATTTCTTTATCGGTATACAAAAAAAATGGATTAATATTTTAGCGACATCATTAACCACTACTATAAAAATAAATATTTTTAAAAATGAATTGAAAAATTGTATTTACTGATTTGTTGTGTGAATATTTAAAATTCTAAGAAATTTCTTTGCATAAAATGTGTACGGTACAAATTACTCATTGGCTAAATTAAAACGATTAAATTATGAATACAATTTTTATAAACTAAAATTTTCGCCGCGAAAAATAGGAACTAAAGAATCCCTAAAATTTTGTGCAATATGTAAAATTAGCAAACACTTAAACCTTTTTGAAATTTTAAGCGACGTTTCAAAAAGTATAAGTTTAGCTCGTCAAAATGCAGCCTCAAAAATAATTAAAATAAAAAATACTTATATATACATTTAAAGAAAAGATCAATTAGCTATTAAAATGTAAGTAGGAAAAATTCCAATTTTCAAATGGGAAACATGTAAAATATGTTGTTCCTTCAAACACAGTTGAGATTTGTTCAGGAATTTTTAAAGAATCCTTAACTTTTTCATGAAAAAAATATTGAACATTTATATGCATATTTTACCCAAAATTCAGTAAATATTGTGTGAATATATATATGTGTGTATGATATCGATAACTCCGTATAAAAGTTCACTATTTGGAGATAGCTTCTAAAACCGTCCTATCAGCATATTTTCGGATAACCTTATTTGCAACCTTCAATGCTCTATATTTTAAAAAATAAATATTAATTAACTGATCTTTTAAATAAAATCTACTGCATACACAACCGTCCATAAATATCAGGACGCTTACGTGCGACTCGATATATGAGCTTAAAAAAATGATAATTTGTTACCAAGTAACAACTAAAAATGTAGAGACATATTTAGTACGTTCACAGACTAAAAATGGACTTCACGCGTCAGGAAACGGTCCGGCATACCTGGACATTTTGAATGATAAATCGATAACGGATAAACATTTTTCATTTTTCTAAGTCTTATTTTTAAGCTAGAATGTTTAAGCTTTAAATTAAGACTTAGAAAAATGGTTATCCATTATCGATTTATCATTGGAAATTTCCAGGTAGGCCGGACCGTTCCCTGACGCGTGAAGTCGATTTTCAGTCGCTGAACGTACTAAACATGTCTCTACACTTTTAGTCGTTACTTGGTAACAAATTATCATTTTTTTGCTTCCTAAAGCTGATTTTAAAGCAGAATTAGGAACTCAGACTTCTGCATTTCAAAAATGTTTCTGCTTCCTCAAGAGGAAGCTTTATTTTTCTTCAAATTTAACTTTTTTAAAAAATGCTCTAAATAAAATTTCTTTTACATACAAATGTATCATATGAGTCCCTGATCAAATGTCTGGATGTGTGTGTGTTTTTGTGTGTATGTATGTGAATGGATGACCACTTTTTTTGTGTACACGATAACTTGAGAACAGTTTAAGATATTTTGATAAAATTTATAGGGCATAATTTTAGTTTAAATATCTCAAAATAGATGCTTGGATTTCTCAAATCAGTGAAAACTTTAGATTTTAGAAATTATTTTTGTATAAACAACATGGTTTTTGCCCAGTATTACTATTTTCTTTTATAATTAATGGGTAATGGTCACCATTATGTCATTCGTTGTAAAAGAAACAAATAAAATGACATATTTTTTCTCTTTCATAAAAAATGATAAGATTATTGCCTACTCAGCTCTTAAAGTGACAACTCACTTTTTTGAGGGCACGATAAATAGAAAACAGTTTAAGAAATCATGATAAAATTTATACGGGTTATTTTGAGTTCAAAAACCGGTGATGTCGCCAAGGAACAAGAATAAACAAAACGGTGTTGGTCTGCTGTAAGCCGGAATAGCGTTAAAAAAAAGTGGTGGCGAGAGATTGTTTTGCCCAGCGTAAAACAGTATCTAAAGCTCAGCCTTTTTCGTTTTGTATTGTTACGTGACACCTCGCGCGTGTCTCTTTTTCCCGCGACGTCGTTGAAAAGAAAGGCCACGTCACGATACGTATAACTATATGATAAATTACATAAACTGCGTAAACAACGTAAATTACATAAATTATGTAAATCGATGTTTTTTTGTATTATGAATTGAGTTTTCTTTACTATAAAAGGTATATGCATAAAACTACGTACATCATACAAATCGCTGTAAATAAAATAATGAAAAATTCATTTTTCGAAATATGTAAAGAATCGATTTTTCTTTATGAACAATAGGTTATATAATATCGAATATTGTATTATATATTTGTATGAAACAACTTATCTTGCTTGCTAACTTCAACAAATTAAATCAAATTACGTCGAAATCTCTTTCTGCGTTCTCTGGAAAGGGTGCCAAGGTGCTATGTCAGTATCAAATAACAAACTAATCAATAAACAAAAAATTTAAATTATATTTCCGTATACCTAAAGTTATAAATTGGAAATCTCCCAAAAAGCATTAATTAATTGTTTGATGAACATGAACCGGGAAGTATAAAATTAATTAGGACCTGATATCTTTTCCGTTACTTTTTTAATTAAATGTATTCAAGACAGTAAAACTTTCACATGGAAAATTGATCTACTCACTATCCCAAAAAACCAGGTGACATGAAAAATATAAATACCATGTAACTAAAATGCACGATCAGTCTAGTTCAGACCTCAACCATATTATTCAATATCTACTCTCTAAACAAGAACATTCAATAAATTTTTAAACAATTTAATCAAGAACACGATAAGTTCCTAGATTATTCCTTTAAATTTTTGGCCACTTTCAGTTGAATAATAGTCTTTTACAAAAAAATATACATGTTTAAGGTGAAAAATAATTTTTTCTTAGTTTTAACAGTAATTAAAAAATTAAAGAAAAAATATTTTCAAAAAACAAAAACAGTAGCGTTATGAGAAATTTTATAACCTTTAAATTAAAAGAAAAACATTCAAAACGAATAAAAATTGTGACCTCCATTCTCATTTGTCCACGGACATATTTTTTGCCTCACTGTGCGGCGCGGCGCCTCGCAAGATACAGCCTGAGTGCTTATGCAAAAACATTAATATCTTTTTCCCCCGTGGAGAATACCACATCTTTATTTTTGCATGTGATTCGGCATTAAATAAGGAGTAATAATTTATAAAAAAGAACCAAAACCTAGTGGGGGAAGTTAGATTTATTTTCATTTGTTTAAATAAATTGTTCATAATTTTAACAAATTATGTTATATTGCAAATTGAAAAATATTAACTGAAAGCGGTTTTACTTTCAAATATTTATACTAAAAATTATTAAATTCATGCCATAGATCGTTAGAAAAAAAAATTTCTAAGTTGTTGCTAAAAACTTTGTTCAACTATAAGTAACTATAAGTATGCTACAAACACCTAACAGCTTTTACAGAACAAATCTAGATTTCAGTAGAACAGTTATATCACATCTCTGTAACAGAGTTTCAATATTTATTTTTGTTATGATAAAATTGAGTATCGGGATTAGATTGCCCTCAGTTTTGTATATTTTATTTTAATATAATATTTTGATAAAGCACACAAAAATACCCCACGGTGACAATTTTTTTAATTAACTAACCATTTTTGCTAATTTCACATTAGTTACGCTAATATGAATTTTGATAATTTAATGCGAAATTTGGATTCAACGCATCAAGATACCCAAAAGTACTAATTCTCATAAGAATTCGGTAATTTATTCTTTCAACGAACCCTGCGCCCAAATAGTATAATTCAATTACACATTCAGTGAGTTAAGTTACCTAAACAATTTTCGTAACAAATCTATAATCTATAAAGGAAGCAGGTATTACTTCTTAGGTCTTTATATTAGAAATATTATTCTGTTAAGGTTCTTCATTGCTGGGCTCCCTAAAATATTTTTGTTGTATGCGGCATTGCACAATAGCCTTCTTCTATTTCATAGACGTTTTGAACTTCAAATTCATGGAAGCATGAAAAATGTCCAAAATAGTGGAAATATGAAAGAAATTTTAAAGTAGAAGTAGATAGGCTGAGGGGCTTCTGGATAGTAGAAACCTTTTACCGACGTTTACCGACAAGAGATTTACAATGGAGTGTGTGTCATTTTATAAAAATTTGTGGAATTCTGGTATGATTCATGCAAATGAATCATCCCTTGAGATTCATAATGGGGTGCGTGTCATTTTATAAAAAGTTGTGGAATTCTTGTATGATTCATGCAAATGAATCATCCCTTGAGAAAAAATATGTTTTGTTTCCTGGAATTGATTATTAGAAATGAACAAAAATTTTGTTTTTTCCTAATCAAAGTTTTGTTTATTTTAGCCCAAATTGTAAACAAATCAACACTTTGTCGGCAAATAAAGAATGCAATATTTTGATTATTTGTCATGTTTTTTGTATGATTGATCATTGCACAATTTCAATTCTTGGTATTTTTTTATGGGTTTTCAGAATACTTTTGATGATACCGCAATTTCAATTCCTGGTCTTTCCTGTTCTTTGTTTTATTATTTCATAAAATTAATCATGAATAATAGTGATAATTTCATTATTTTGGAATGTATGTGAGTAAGTTTTTCGGTATATAAGGAGGGTTATTCGAAACATTTTAGTCAGTCTCAAATTCAAGTTTACATCGACTAATGGTTCATAGTGAAAAGAAAACAGAGTTTAAGTGACGAATTAACAGTTTTTTATAACAAACAAACAAAAGTTGGTTATGGTTATAAAAAAATACTACCATGCCAGAAACAAGTCAGTCAACGACGAATAATGAAAAGGTTAACACCTCAGAACCTGCAGCTGCTCAAAAGTCTCGGTCTCAAGGTCGTAAAAAAAGAAAATAAAAAAGATTTAGGCTTTTTTTGTACTTGCGTGAGTGTATTTGTGTTTAGGCGAATTTTCTTTTGCTATGGAAGGGTAAACTTTAAATATTGATTCACCAATCATTTTTGATGAATCTAATGCTCATTATAAAGTGCATGCACAACAACCATATACCTCATCAACTTATAATAATAGCGATGAGATTCGCATTACTGTACAAAATCAAGATCATTGTCTACTTCCAAGCAAAAGTTCAATACATGTAAGTGGAAGACTATTAAAAAATGATGGAACACCAGTTGAAAGAACGAGTTTTGTTAATAATGGAATATGTCAATTATTTGAAGAAGCAAGATATGAATTAAATGGTATAGAGATTGATTAAAGCAAGAATGTTGGTTTAACGAGTCTAATGAAAAATTACATTTAGCTAGAAGCTAGTCAGAGTTATTCTTTTGAAAATATTGGCTGGTCCGAATTTAATCATGAAAATCCAGGACTAATTAATGCACAAGGTTATTTTGATGTTTTTATACATCTAAATATGATATTTGGATTCGCTGAAGATTATGAAAAAATACTTGTTAACGCTAAACATGAGCTTATTTTAACAAGATCTAGGAATGATTCAAATGCTATCATTCAAACAGCACCAAACAAACTACTAAACTACTAAAGTACATTGAAAAAGATTCATCTATTCCAATAAGTTTTCGCACTTGGGAATTGTATGAGTATCCATTATTGCCAAATACTCAAAAACATATTTGGTCTGTAAAGACCTCAACACAATTGGAAAAACCAAGATTTATAGTACTAGGATTTCAAACAAATATAAAAAACGACACTACTAGAAATTCAAGTAATTTCGATCATTGCAATATTTCTGATATAAAGCTATTTTTAAATTTACAAAGCTATCCTTATAACAATATGAACATAGATATTGAAAAAAAACCAATGTTCAAAATTGTATGAAATGTTTTTAAAGAAGTATAATGAGTTTAGCGATCACTCCGAGTCAAGGAACTCGGAGTGATCGCTAAACTCATTATACTTCTTAACTAACCACCGAGTGATAGAATCAACTTTTATTGAAATGTTTTTAAACTTTCAATCAAGTTTTTATGGTAAGGAGTCAAAACCACTTTTAACAAAAAAGGAATTTTTGACATATATTTCTTTAATTGTTATAGATTGTTCAAAACAAAATGATTCACTAAAAAGTGGACCATTTGATATCCGTTTAGAATTTGAATCGAAAGTAAACTTTCCAGCAAACACTTCAGCTTATTGTTTAATTCTACATGACAGAATTGTTGAATATAAACCAATTAGTGGGATTCTTAAAAAAATTGTGTAACTTTAAACATTTTTATTATTAATAAAAAAATATTGTATTATTATATAAACTCTGTAAAACTATCAATTCATTTAAAAATATGTTCCTTTAATTGTAAAACAAGATAGGTTTTTGAAATACTAAAAATTCCTTTTGAAATAAAGAAATACGTCATTGTACGCGTTCAACCTTGTGAGGAATTTGTCGTAGGTTAGTTAAGTTACGAGTGTTACTATATGAATGCTGAGTAAAATGATCTGGGGATGTGGAAGACGTAGTCTTGGTGGATGTTCAAGGATTTAAATTACCTGTTAATCGTTTTGTTTTAAAAGAATTTGCCATAATTTTGTTAAATAATGATTCAGTGCCATTTAGTATTATTTTTCAACCTCCTTGTGCATGGAATAATGTACCAAAGAAATATAAACGTATCAATACTTGGTTAGAAAAAAACTGTCATGGAATTCTTTGGAATGAGGGTATTGTACCTATAATAATGAACATTATTATAGGTAATTATTATTGTATACGACAAGGATCATTATTGTATCGAGGAATTGGGAATAAGGAATAGTTTTGGGAAATTATGAAATTAAGGAGAACACAAAATAATAACTACAATAAAACATATATTCCAAGATTCCTGGAGACTTACATTCGGGGAATATTCCGACGGAGAAATACTTTCCAGAGAAACTCGGAAGTGTTGAGAAAACAATCGCAAAACGTACTAGATTCGGCAACGGCGAAAAACGATCTAACGATCTAATCTGCGTAACCCCGTCACGAAGAAAAACCACCGGTAGTGGGCTCGGACGACAGGCTCCCACCTTACCGACAATGACAGGGGTGTAACTATATTACATACCTTACGAATTTTTGAACGAAATTTTAACTAATATGTTAAAAAAGACAACAAAAATTTATGTTTTTTTATGTTTATGTTTATTATTGATATGGATGATTTAAATTGTCGTAAACTTCTAAAATTAAACGAAAATTCAAAAACAAAAACCTGTTTAAAACACTCATTTAAAGAAAAAGGTTTTATTTGTGCTCTTCAAAATGTTATTTTGTTAAAAAATTGGTTGTTAAAAAAAATTTATTTATTTATTATGTGCTGCATTCTTTATTTAAATAAAAGATATTTTTTGTCTTAAAAAAGTTGTGTTTCTGATTTCAATCATAAGCCTACATTATCTTTTATAAAATTATTATTATTATTATTACCTATTTTATTATTATTATTATTTTTATTATTATTGTTATTATTTTAAGCAAAGAAAAAAATTATATTATTTTTATATAAGGTTTATTAAAAAAAATTTTTGTTTTAATCACTCAATATATGAATCAAAAGAATGCATGAGATATGCGAAAAGAATCTTATGCTCGAAGTCAATATAGGTCCTCAGCCTAGCCATGGGTTAGAATTGCATGAGATAAGCCAAAAGAATCTTATGCTTGAAGTCAATAAACGTCCTCAGCCTTGTCATGTTTTAGGATCTCTTTTCAAGTTTATTATCAAAATAAAAAATTTTAATTTAACTTACGAATGAATAAAAGTTAAGAAAAATCCTAGTTATTTAATTCAGTTCTCTATTTTATATTTGTGAATTTTTTATTTTTAGATTTTTTTTGTTTTTTTAAATAGCTGAATAAATGCTCAAAATTTAACTATTTGCTAAAAATTAATTTTTAATCAAATTTGTATTTATTCTTAAAAAAATTGATTGTTAAAATTTGTTTTATCGATCCAAATTTTTATTTTGAAACATTTCTTATTTCTTGGATACATAGATAAATTTAAATTGTAGATTAAAATAATTTTTAAAAAGGAATCCTTTAGAACAACTTTTTATTTATTTTTTTGTAAAAATTACAGGAAAATTTCACAATCAAATGTATTTTTTTTCTATTTCCATGCTAAAATCTTCCTTTTTTATTACCACTTCTTCCTCCTTCACTTCTTGTATTTTCATGTTTGAAACTTTTCCATTCACTTCATTTATGAGCTCTTTCAATTCTTCGTCATCTTCCTTCACTTCCTCTATTGTCATTATTCTTTCATCCTCATCTTTGTTATCACCTTGATAAAAATCTACAACCAAAGTTGGATCAGGTTCGTAAAATCCCTCATCCAAGTCGTCACTTAAATACTGATAATCAATTTCGAAATCAACCGATAACAATGTTGAGATGTCTGGCCGTCGTTGTAGTAAAAAGGAGTAAGGCGCAACCTCCTTTACTTCCACAACGGTTCCCATATGCTTCAAATAATATTGGCTCATTTCTTCCGTTGGACTAAATAAACCGTATCGCCGTACTCCTCCCGCCAAAGTCAAGAAATCAGTCAGTGTTTGCAGATCGTAGCACTGATAAACCCACTCGCTTGGCACTTGAAAGTTTAGGATGAAGTCGACATAATCATCTTCGCTCTAAACAAAAAGAACAAAAACACAAAATTAAAAAATGCATTACATACAATAAAAAATATATTTGATGAAAATGAGGATGACAGTTTCGAAAAATGGTGTAATGATTCATTAAATTATGTCTAACGTTTCAAGAAAAAATTAAATTTGTTAATATTGAATTAAAAAACAATAAATTATCACACCATTGTCTAAAAGTGTAGTTCGTTTTTCATCATTTTATTTATTTATTTTCAGACGCCTTCAAAAAATTGAGTTAAATTATTTTTTCATACTAAATTTATTTATTTATTGGATTTCAAATATGAATTTTTAAGTACCATAATACCCTCATTTTTGGACCATAATTACCCCCATTTTGTACAGATATTAATTTGAAAAAAATTTGGGTAATTATGGTACAGTTGTGTTCAACGACGCCTTACTTGGTTGTCACTTGTCTTAGACATACGAACATATGAGTCTGACTAGCGCCGACTAGACTGGCTTCGTTGAATACTACTGTACAAAAATAGGTGTATTTATGAATATTTGCATGTGAAAACAACAACGTTTTGCTGGCCTTTGCTATTATTATTATTATTATTTGTTTTCTTTTCTTTGAGGGTCATTGAGTGGAATCTGCTTACAGATACCTTGTAGCCCGCGCTCCAAGGTTATGTCGGGTTGGGTTCTGCCGCACTACTGACAGCCCGACCGAATTTCTTTGGGACCCCGAATCCACCTCCAGAACTACCTTTCGGCATAAGCCTTCAGAGGTAGCGTCCCTCATCGTCAACGGTGCGACGGTCTCATTCCGCGGTATTTCCCGTTTACGCCTGGTCGTGCATCCACTACAGACTTAAGCCTTCAGGGGATCCAGGACAAAGCGTACTATTACGGTCGAGCCGGAATCCTGGACATTCTCATGTGGCCCTGAATGCACTATTGCGATCCAGGACGCGAAGTACAATTGTCTAAGACACTTTGAGAAAGTCCATGAATTCCTCAATTTACCCCAACGGCGCCTGAGCGCCTCTTCCCTCTTAGATGCTTCCAGAGCCTTCCGGAAAGCGGCACATTTCCCACTGCCTGAGACGTGGTCACAGGCCGCTCCTTGTATTTCGCTGCACAAAAAGCAGCGCATACTTTCATTACAGTTGGCAGCAGTGTGGCCAACTCCTCCGCATTTGAAGCATGCGGAGGATCTAGGGATGTTACAACTTCTTCTTCTTCAGTTAGACTGTCCAAGTCTCGGATTTCCAGAGTTACCCTCTGGTCCTCCCGCACCTAGACAGTCGACATTTCTCCGACTGCCTCTGTTACCTTTTTGGTAAAGGCCTCCCTGTTTGAGTCTCCACCTAATCTTAGGAGAAGATCTCCTCTTTGCGTCTGCCTGGCACCTGTGACTTTAGTCTGGCACAACTCCGGATCAACATCCTTTCGGAGTTTTCCAAGTACAGATGCGTACGTCTGTCCCTTAGAAACCCGAATGAACATCGTGGATGCTCGCGGTTGATCCGGGGTTGTGCTTTTCTTCATTTTGGCCTTTTTGTTCTCCTTTTCTTCCTTCTTTTTTGGAGGCGTTTTTGCGCGATCGGCATACGTCTCCTCTTTTCTTGCCTTCCTTGATCCCTCCTCTGGACTGCTGAGGGGTCGTTCCTCTCCTTTTTTCACCGCAAGCGCTACTCGACTAATAGTATCGGCGTAGTACACTTTGCGGTGTTCCTTTCTGTACCTATGAGTACCTATCTCGTACAGTCTTGTGTCAGCTCTTCCTGCTTCTTCGTGCTTACCCTTGGCATCTATGCATTCAGGTTCTTGAGACCGTCTTCACTTTCACGCTAACTTGTTTAAAGCTTCTAATTAGGAATCACTTTTTTGAATGAAGCTCCTTTGGATGGGGTCCCTTTTATATTTGGCTACATAGTTTACAAATTCTTGAGATGGAGACAAAACATTATATGTAGATACGTATTAGAAGAGGATGAAACATTGCGATAATACACACACACAAACATAATCAGATGAAACAGCACCTAAATGATGTCATTATGAGAGGCGGAAGAGGATATTAGAATACTTTTTTCAATTAATTAGATTTTTTAATTTAAAATTATTTTATTTATTTTTATTCAATCAGTTGATATTTTTTTATATCCCCAAGGTAAGGTGTCTGTACTTTTTGGCAAAAGTACCCTTCTATCATCATACCAACTTAAGGCTTCTTTCTCTTGTTTTACTGTATAAACTTTATGATTTCTGCTACGAATTAAATATTCTTTTTCTTTTAAATTTTTATGCGAAACAAGTGTTTTTTTATAATCATCAAAGGTAATTTTTCTTAATGTTGTAGATTTAACACCTTTCGCTTTTTTATTTTCAAGCTTTTCATTTAATATTTTATACGAATATAATTTTGATCTTAATCCAACAAACTCGCTTATAATTTTCCCATTACATTCGTCTTTCATTAAACCTAAAACTTTTTTATTTTTCAATGGTATACCATAACAATTATTTAATGGATAGTCGGAAGTATCGAAATATTGCACATCTCGTTTAATATAATCATATACATTTGGAACTTTAATATGATAAATTAAGCTATTAGTATCTGCGTACAATAGTTTAGATTGATCAGAGAAAGTTGTTTTAACATAGATAGGTTTATTAAATTTAACTTGGACCTTCTTCATTTCTATTATCACTAAGTTTTCATCAAAAATGTGACAACTATGAAAATTTGGTTTGCTGATAAGAGCTTTTGCTCCATATCTACCTTCCCATTTTGTAACAATCCTAATATCTTTGTGCTTTCGTATATTCTCCATTGTTTTTCCAAAATCTGAGTTGTTCATTAATTTTTAGAATTTTTTTTCAAAATATTTGTAGAATTTTTTCTTAATTCTGTATTTAAGTCAATATACTTTTTCATCCATTGGGATTGCTTAAATTTTAATATTCTATGGATCTTCGTCAATTTCATTCCTAGTTGCAAATAGTATTTTAAATTTTTATAATGTATCACATATTTTGTTTTGGGCAAAAAATGTAGTATGAATTTGGGTAATTTACTTCCTGCACAAGAGGGAATGAAATGTTCAGGGCATAAAGGTAAATCCTTATGCAAATCAAGAAGCTTTTCAGGATATTCCAAGTCTACTTCTAAAATATATCCGTTGGAAGAATCATCAGAAATTTTTGACACATCTAACTCTAATGTATTTGTTTCCCATTGAAAATCAGAGTAAGGTCAAAAATTACTCATTGCTGCACCATATAAGTTATTTACATCAAAATACATGATGTAGGATTCTTTAATTTCTGCATTAAAATTTGGACCCATGAAACGATTATTTGCTTTAGCGTACCTGTTTGAGGATTGAGAAATTCCTCCTCGTATACCTTTTTCTATAAAAAGTAGCATTTAATAATTGTAATTCAATAATTGTAATTTAATAATTGTAATAATTCTAATTCTGTTTTAGTTAATTTTAACATTGCATCAAATGCAAGTCCTGGTGCTGTATAATAATGCAAAGGATCTAAATTATATGCTTTTAAACATGTTTCTCGGAAGTTTTCAAATATATCAGCTAATAGTAAAACGTCAGTTTTTAATTACAAATGTGAATATTCACCCAAGTTATTTAAATTGAATGTTTCCCACACTTTACAAGCATGCTGATAATCTTTATTTGATATATTTTGAATCATATAGTTTTGAAAAAAATGCTTCTGTTGGTGGTAATTGATTTTTATTTAGTTTTGTCCAACTGTTATAATATTCATTAGGAAAAACTCCTTTTTTAATCAGTAAATTAAATTCATCTATATTATTACAGTGTTTTGCAGTAATTTTTTTTCATCTTTGTTTACAAAGCTTGCTAATCTATCTAAACTACTAGGCATAAATCGAAAAGAATCTAAAAATTTAAAACATACGTTTTTACCGTCTATATATTTTGTAAATGAAATATATTTTTCTTTATTTATAGGCAATAGTTTTACAGGTCCCTCAAAACTAGTACATGACTCTTTTATAAAAAAGTGTGCGTCGTAGCCAGATAAATTGTGAAAAACTACATGAATTGAATGCGAATTTTTTTAATTGATATTACAACCCTGATGAGCTGCACCTCTATATTTTCCTGTAAAGTGATCATGATCTCTATGCCTAACATCATCAACATCAAATTGATTTTTACAAATATGACAAATTTTTGCGGTTTGAAATTCTAATTCTAGCTGAAAAGTTAAAGTTTCCATTGGAACTATTTTCTTTACATGCATATCAATTAAATCAGCAATATTAATTAACTTATTCATAAACCGAGGCACACAATCCTCTCCTCTATAAGATTCAAATTTTGACAAAGAATCATCAAACTTGCATTTTAAATAATATGCGATACTGTGAGCTATATGCTTTGTACATGCTCCAAATATTAATTGATCATCATTTATTGGTACTAAAATGCTTTCAATATCAGCATACAGTGGAAATGACACTTTTTCTTTAAATCTGAAATTTTTAAACATTAAAATACTCTCTTCTTGTTTTGGCAAAATAACCTTACATTTGTTTAAATTCTTACAATCATTTTCATGTTTAAGTAATGAATTTTCAGAACTAAAGTGACATAAACATCTGTTACATAGCCAAATTCGACATTTATGTTTTGTAATTTGAGACTTTACCAAACGCGACAAATTACGAATCCTTGAAAAATGGTAATTATTTGTAAGATTATTTATGTCACCGTCCTCATTTGTTTTTGATCTTTCAGTCAATAATAAATGAAGAGTATCTATTTAGAAAGATTTTCACTTAAATAAAGAGGAACTATTTCTTGCTTATTTTTATTAAGTTTTTCTAATCCATAAATATTTATTTTCAATCCATTCAATTTTTCAAACTTAGGTACGTCTCTTAGTGATATAGGAAAATTTATCCCCTCATATTTTAAAACATTACTAAAATCAGAATACGAACTAATCAAATTTGCATTATTTTTGACAGGGTAAAAAGCTGCCATTACTGACCAAAGAAGACATTTTTCATCTGCATTTTTTATGTTTACAACAGCATGTTTTATATTATAAATTTTGGTAAATCCGTATTTTCAAAACAACCTACTTGAATTGGAGCGTGCCTAATAAGATTTACTATTATATTTAAAATTTCTTTTAAGGACCAACCTGACTTTTTTTCATTAAATTCTTCGACTTGTTGTAAAATGTATTCCTTCATTTCAGTAAGCATTGAATGAAAGTTTGATGAAGGAAAAATAATTTCACTTTTAGTATTAAAAGATTTATTTTCTTCTACATTTTCACCTCTTTCTACAACTGTGAAATATTGCAGAAGAGACCGCACCTGGATAAATACGTCATCTAGACCCTCTTGCACCTTCAGTGCAGAAAAGTGCCCCCATTGCATTGCCTGCGGAGGACCCATGCCTTCGAGTCCATGACGCGTGCGCCAGAGAGTTTGGCTAGCCCCATCACGCGAGCTTAGATCTGCTATACTTACATCGCTCGAGCCGGGAACCCTTAAGCATTAGCTAGAGTAACAACGCGTGAGCTACAATATAGCATTGCGCAACCCATGCTTTGCAACCTGATACCTCAAAGAATAATAAATAAAGATCTAAAGATCAAAGAATTAGAATGATATTATTATAAAAAATATGTACCGACCTAAAAATCAAAGAATGAAAATGATATCATTATAAAAAAAATGTACCCTTAACTTCGAAAACAAAAACCTCACTAAGATCAAAAGAAAGCCGAAATTATAAACAAAAAGAATTTAAATTACGTACAAGTAAAGAATGCATCTTGAAACAATAACTAGAAATATGACTCATATATGTATTGCGCAATCTTGTACTTGCTTTAAAAAAATATGTCGATAATGCCGATAACAGATTTCTACTATCCAGAAACCCCTCAGCCTATCTACTAGTAGAAGTAGAAAATAAGTGAATAGAGATGAAAAGTATTGATGAGTGGTAATTTATTATATAATAATTATAATAAAAAAACCGTTAAAATAAAAAAAATATTTTTTCAAAATTGTTAGAAACTTATATGATTTCAACATTATATGATATAAGTACTTTTCCTAACAAGAGTCACATGCAATAAAAAATTAAAAACAGAATATAAATTTCGGTGAGCGTTAACAACCGAGAATATCTAAGCTAGAATATTATTCAAACTGTTTTTTTTCATCGCACAAGAAGTGCTGGATATTCTCAATCAATTTGTAATTTTAAAAGAATGTTACCTTTTCAATAAATTCGAATTTCAATAAAATTACTGTGTTTTACTTTGATAAATGTCTAATCATTCCTACAAAAATAATCTTTCTTAACCCTTTTTTTTATTATATTCTGGACTTCTTACAGAAAAGATTTTTTGCGGCTAAAACGATGGGAAATATTACTAAACTAGATTTAGATTTATTTTGTCCCAGGAGACCTTCAGGACAACCATCAAGATGCGGTTGCTTCTCCTGAAAAAGACCTAGTTTTCTTTAAAGCAGTAAAAAATATGTTTTTCTAGTTTAATTATTTTATTTTACATATATAAGTTTTTCAAGATATTTAGAAAGGAAATCTGAAGTTGCGGAAAATTAATTTCCAAAAATACGACCTTTTTTAGCATTTTTCTATCACATTACTTGAAGGTTAAAATTACTTCATAAAAATTCTCTGATTTTTATAAATACTCTTTCTTGTAGGGGAAAGTGGGACTAAACTGGACGGATTTGGTATTTGGCTTTGAAAAACCTATAATTAATATTTCTAAGCCGAAGTATTATATACCATTTTGAAGCTTGTTTCTTCGCCTATAAATTACAATTTTTTAATTTAAAAAAATATTCAATAGCAATTGGTAATTTTGTTTTAAACATGTCAACCTCAAAAGTAGAAATCAGAAAAATGGTGGGGCTAATCCGGCCACCCCATGGGGCTAAACCGAACACCAGGTTATTTCGTCAGAAATTAAACAATTATGAATTCCTTTTCGTGCTGAGACTAAAAATATGAACTTGTTTTGCTCAGGGGAGTAACTAGATATAGGCCTTGGGGGATGGGGGGGCGTGCATTCTTAAAAATGTTTTGGGAAACAATTCTCTAAAAACAAAAAAAAATTACTCGATACAATTTTTTTATAGGTTAGAATTAAGGATTTTTGTAGAAGATAACCGTTGGGAAAGGCACCTATGGAGGGAGGGGTTTCATTTTTAAAAGTTTTCGGGCTACATTTCTCTAAATAATTAAATCTGTATATATATAAAATTCTTACTAAATTATAACTTTCTTTGAGAATTAGAATATGTATTTTCTGTTTTAATAGAAATGTTTTACAGCATGTAGGACCGTATCAATCATACCCATGATGCAAAATTCTGAGATAGCAATTCAAAATAATTCTAATAAAGAATTTTTCTAAGTATGATTTGTTTACAATTGTCACACATAAAGAAATTTAAGAAATGAACTGTCCGATTTAGCCCCACTCCTTTTCATCCGGTTTAGCTCCAAGCGGTCATTTTACCTTCAGGCCGAAAAATCTTTTTTGTTATTCAAGTTGTCAAAACAATATTACTTACCGTAAAATTAGTATAAATTATACATTTAATAAAACTTGAATCATAATTTTTACTTCAATTGAATACAATAAACACAAAAAGTATAAAACACGTAATTTTTACAATCATCGAAAAAAACACTTTATCCGCACGTTTTGATTTTTAATACCATACTTAACCGATGATATGTCATCGTGACCTATGCCATACATGCATTATATGATGCCACTTTTATAAAAATATTTACTTTATCAATACTTTATAGTTTCGTAGAAAATCGAAGTATCCGGTTTAGCCCCGTGGCAGGCTTAGTCCCACTCTCCCTTAAATTTTTGGATTTATACATTTTTTTTAGTAACAATAGTAATATTTCAAGTTGATTTAATAATTATTTATCAAAGTTCATCTAACCAATTATCCATAATAACATTGATTTTAACCCTTTCAGTCACAGTGGTCGATATATCGACCACCTTTTCAAAATTATTTTCTTCAATATAATTTTAATACTACACGGAAAAAATTTGTCGCCTAAAAGTTAAGCGACTAATCAAAAAGTCTCGGATAGATAGAAAATTTTGGCCAGTTTTGAAATATTCCTTAACTTTTACAGGAATTTTAGTAGAAAGTAGAAGAGTTTTTTGATAACTTAGTAGCAGAAAAAGGCGCTGAATTATTGCATTACAAGTATTATAGAAACTCATCGACGTCGTCCAGAAATCAGTCGACCAGTCGCAGAAAACGATTCACGAAGGTGCGTAAGCTCTCAAGCTACAAACGTGGTGTGGTGTTAGCCGGCTTTTGTTTACAGTTGTGTTTAAAAGTTTCGTTGAATTCTGTCAACGTGCTCCTAAATCACTAAAATATTTGTAAAGTATATTTAATTTTGCAAACAATTTTGTAACTGATTTTTCAAATAACTTGGAATTGTAGACATTGGTACAAAAACACAAATGCCACAATCCTCCACAAAAATATTAGAATGCTTTATAATATTGGACGACTTTTTGACAAGACTACTTTATAGATCCCATTTTGAAGCAATGAAAATATAAACTTATAAGCTATAATATTAATATTATGAATTCTGTTATTATTATAACTGGATTACTTCCAAACTGTTGTTAAATTAATTAATAAAAGATTTTAAAAGACAGTAAAATCGACCCCAACACATGCTAAAAAATACAGAAAATTACAAAAAGTGTTAAGCAAGAATATTAGGAGATTTTTAATACACAATATAGAGCACCGTTTTTCGTAAGTGGTAAAGAAATAGTTCGTGTAGTATATAGGGATGATGGGAAAGTAGATTCTTATTGCGAGAAACTGCGTAAGCGTTAGTGTAATATATAAGTGTATTTGCATGCGTACTAGTGTTTAGTTCATGTTAGGTTATAATATAGATTAGGAAATAATATAAGTTGCGTGTGGTGACAAAAGATGTGTCTTGAAAACTATGTATGTGCGTATAATCATGTAAATAGATTAAAATAAAAAGTTAGAAGAATTTTTTTTATTTTTCATTGGACGATTTATTTTTTTGTTTTTCGCAACTGTCGTTGAGAATTTAGAACGCAGATAAGCAAATTTTGTAATTTTCTTCGACTGTCGCTGAACGCTGAAACGTTAAAATGCATGCGCTGCAGAGCAGCCGACGCATTCTTCATTTTCTGCGACTGTCGCTGAGAAATAAGAACACTTTTTTGAAATTTTGCTTAATATTTACCTAATTTTTGAAATAAGTGCGTTTTGAATTCTGAAACACTTTCTGCTCTATCCGAGAGTCTTCAACAAAGTCGACGAAATTTTGAGAGACAAAATTTTTCCGTGTAGAAGACTACTCTCCGAGATCTCTGCATTTTTAGGTTACTAAGACTCCAACAAGAAAACTTTTGTAGCAAATATAATAAATTTATCAATTTTTATTTTGTTATAAAAAAATATACTGTTATGAACTTTAATTTGATATGCGTTCAAACTACATTAAGTTTTTTTAAATTGTATTAAAATATAATCTTAGAATTCAATGTCATTTTAACCTAAACCTGAAAACAAAGTTTCAACAATTTTTTTAACCAAGAAAAGTTTTTTCTTAAATTTTTATTAAAACATATATACATAAATTTTCGATAATTAAGAATAAGTTTGTTAAAAAATTCAAATGCAAGAAAATATCAATGAAAAATCAAGATAAATACTTAAATTCCTGTTTGAGACACTTGAAGTCGTCTCTTTCTGGAGAATCAACCATATATAGAAAAATGATACATTAAATAGTACATACATGAGATCGTACATCTTACATTATTTAACAATAAAAGTATTTTAGTAAACAAAGAGAGTAAAATATCAATAATAATAATTCAAATATTATACAAACAAAGCATGATAAAAAAACAACCGAGAAAAAGAAATCTATATATACATGACATTATATGGAACCTATAATCTTCACTCGTAAGAAGATGAGTAATTAGTTTTACTTTAAATGTTCCTAGACTCGCCGCATTTGTTATACCTAGATCTAGGAAGAGAGTTCCAAAAAGACACAGTCATTACAATAAATGAATTTTTATAATGATCCGTTTTGCAGAGAGGTGTCCTGAAAATAAGAGGACTCCTTATCTCTCTTTGGGAAACTTTATTTTGAAAGACAAATTTTTCAAACAAATTGGTCGGCTTTCCAGTACTTAAAATGATATATGTGAGATTGTGAATAAATAAAAGACATCTATTTTTAACACTCAGGCATCCCAACCTTCCACGAAATTGAGAATGATGTTCACTCTTTTTAAATTAAAAACAAATCTAACACATGAATTGAGGAGTCTCTCAAGCTTATAATTTAGTTATGCCGTTAAATCATTATACACTCCACAGTAATAATAATCAAAATGAGGCAGTATTAATGAAGAGACAAGATTAGTTTTAATTCGATGCTAAGCGCTCCTCTGTTGGCTGTAAGATGATGCAGTATTGCATAAACCTTTTTACATATATAACCAACATTTCTGTCCCAAGAAAGAGTAGGTCTGAAGATAATTTCCAGATTTTTAACCGATTGAACAAATGGTATAATTACACTATTAACCCTGATTGATGGACAATCAGACAAATGCAAATTATTTATGTACTATGAAGAGACAATGATCATAGAATCAGTTTTATTAAGATTAATTTTAAGCCGATTTATCGAATTGTAAGCCCAATTATATTCAGAAGTTACATCTTCATTGATCAAGGCCAATGTCTTTTTCAGCTCTTCAAACTTGCAATGTAAATAGTTTCTTAAATCATCAACAAAGTGCTTATGTTTACAAGGCCTGACGGTTCTCCTCAAATTATTTGTATAAATTAAGAACGGAAGAGGTCCCGGCACAGAATCCTGTGGCACTCCCAAGTCAATAGGACCCCAATCAGACAACTCACTACTGTCTCCAATCACTGCCTGCTTTCCACCAGAAAGAGAAGAAGTAAATAATTTCAAGACAGAGCTCGATAATCTAAAGAATTTTAATCCAAGAGATTATTGCCCTTCGGTAAACAATTACAGAAAGAAGATGTTTCACATCATGATTGTATATTTCAACTATAACAAATTCTGGCTTATTATCAAAGACCATAGATGACGCAAATAGAACAATATGAAACTCATACAATGCTATATGAGCTTGCAGAAGACCAATATTAGAACGTAGCGAATTCATATGAACATGACCAAACTTTAAAGACGAATATTCCGATAAACTTGAAGATGTGATTATGATTGTTGAGGCCCCAAAGATAGTTACTCTGTGATAAGTTCCAGATCCGTGGTGGAGATGATTCTAATGACTTCATTGTTGTTAGAACGTTTCACAAAGATGTTGCCTTCCCTGTACCATACATATTTATATAGAAACAACTTAGCCATCGTCCTGGTTTCCTTTAGAAGATTATAAAATCTAGACGGCAGTTAAGTATTAATGTATACCCTAGATTTGCTTAAAGATGTACAGATGTCAATTGAAAAGAGAGACTGTCTGTGAAGAAATTAACTCTTCACTAGGCCTATTTGTTTTAAAAATTACCAAAATTGAACGATATATTTCTCTAGAAATATCATCAGGAAGACTAGAACTATTCTTCGAAGTAATGCAAAACATCTTAATAATCTCAGTAGCAGCTAAGGTGACATTCAATGCAAGAACAGTGATAACAATCTTTAAATCCTCACCGTTAAATTCAGGCAAGCCAGATACAACCACAGCGTTTCTATATTGCTTGATATCAGTTTTCATTATTCTGTGATTAATTTTTTCCTGGTGACACTTTAAAACATGTATCATCTCTCTCAAAGATGCCTTTCCTTTTTCCACCTTACTCACTGCAGTTTTAAGATGTTGTGTCTCCTGGAAAATTTCATTGAGTTTTTTTCAAATTTTCATCAAACTTTTGCTCAAGTTTCGGAGGACATTCAACCTTCGACTTGACATTAGAAAGATCAGCAATCAGACTGTCCTGTTAAGTACTAAGAGACTGAACCTTCTCTGTGCAATTGGATATAGCAGACATAAGTTGGTCGATTTAAGAGGGCTAGACTTCCATTGCAGTCGTCATAGAACCAGACCTTTCTTCCCGAAAATTGAAATAAGTCTGAGATAAATCTTTTAAATTAATCTTCAAAGTCTTTTGAGTGCATAGAACAAGTTCAATTTTATCATTATACATCTTATGACCCTACTGGAAAATCCTATGTAGGTGCATATAAGCTCCCATGTAGGATTTTTCAGTAGGGAAGAGTAGCACGTTGCATTGGTATGAACATTGTTAGAAAAGGAATGACTCATCTCCGTCCGAGTTAGGAGAAAATGTAGATAAGAGAACTTTAGATTTTCGACACGAGAAGATGATAGCGTGAAAGGGCGAATTGTATGATTGCGAAACAGTTTGGGTCCGACGTTCGTTCTCTTAAGACTAATTGTATTTTAAATTGACATCTAGGCTACA
>WNHD01002077.1:0-16240 GCA_011057455.1 Ganaspis sp. Gsp50
ACTTCAAAATACTTCAAAATATTCAAAGATACTTCAAAATACTTAAAATGGTTTTAATATTTAAAATAATGACCTTGAGTAATTTAAATTCTATAGAAATTTATTTTTATACAATTTTTGAATATCGCTGTTTTATTCTTTTTTTTCTTCATTTAAAAATCCTCTTTTTATGGAAGAAAATCTCCTTTATTAAAATTGAAAATCCCCTTTTGCACCTAAAATTGAACGAAAAAACGACTGTGGTCCCTGATATAGTTATTATATAGTATTATATAGTTATTATATACTATTATGTAGTTATTATATAGTATTATGTAGTTATTATATAGTATTATGTAGTTATTATATAGTTATTATATAGCTATTATATAACTAGTATGTAGTTATTATTTAGCAGTTTTTTAACTGGGAAGTTTTTATTCGAGATTGGGTTTTTTTAATTTTTTTTATTCCCATCAATAATGAGATTGTATTAAAAATGTACGATTTTTACTCATAAATCTAGATTGAACAAATTGAATTTTTGTAGGTTGGTAGTGATTATCAGGCTGCCATTCCAGAGGGGCTTTGTAAATATGACGACGCTCTACCTTATGAGAATGAAGATAAAATGCTCTGGGATCCTAGCCATATTGCTGAAGACGAAACGGAGGAGTTTTTGGAAAGAGCGCAGTTGCCAACTGTAAAAGGAAATTCCTTACCTGCCGGCTCTCACATCAGGGACGACGAGCAGGCTTTATATTTGTTACTGCAGTGCGGATACAATTTGGATGAAGCTCTTCGAAGACGCAGAATAAACGTTCTCCCACAGTCAGAGGCTGTCAGTTTGTGGTCAGAAGAAGAGTGCCATAATTTTGAATCAGGCTTGAGAAATTATGGAAAGGACTTTCATCTCATCCAAAAAAACAAGGTACATTTTCACATTTCTAATCTCTTTCAATGTTCTTTTTTTTATCAAAGAATTTCTGTTTTTTTATCAAACTTTCTTTGGCAATAATCTCTTTTTTTGTCAATCTCTTTTTTTTGTCAATCTCTTTTTTTGTCAATCTTTTTTTTGTCAATCTCTTTTTTTGTCAATCTTTTTTTTTGTCGATCTTTTTTTTGTCAATCTCTTTTTTGTCAATTTTTTTTTGTCAATCTCTTTTTTGTCAATCTTTTTTTTGGTGAAATTTCTTTTTATAATCTTGTTCACGTTCTTCTTTTCCCGATGATCTTACAAATTTTTCATTCTGCATTTGAAATTCAAATTGCAAAGAATTGAAAAAGTCTATTGTTTTTTGCTACTTGATTGGTAGTGAGCAAATTGTTACAGGTGAGGACACGATCTGTTGGAGAACTCGTGCAGTTTTATTACCTGTGGAAAAAGACGGAAAGGCATGACATTTTTACTTACAAGGCTCGTCTCGAGAAAAAGAAGTACGCTCTTCATCCTGGCATTACGTGAGTTGCTTTTTGTAAAACAATTTTGCCGTTTAAGATTTTCATTTCATTTTTAATTCATTTCCATTTCTTTTCATTTCTTTGCATTTATTTTTATTTCTTTTCATTTTCATTTCTTTTCATTCCATTTTCATTTCTTTTCATTCCATTTTCATTTCATTTTCATTTCATTAGTAAATTTAACGTTTTAATTTGCAAGCAGGGACTACATGGATCGATTTCTCGAGGAGCAGGAAGGAGTTCGAGATCGAAGCAGTTCGCCAAATGTTCATTGTCTATTATACGGAGACGCGAAACGACAGCGGACGAATGCCAATTCGGGAAATAATGAAGATTCCAAATCTCTGGAACTTTGGGACGGTGCTGCGGGTCCAGGACCAATTCCCAATACTGGAGTGACAAATCTGAATGCTGATCCGTTAGCGATTGATTTTAATAATTCGACTTCAGGACAACCGTCCCAAAATTCAAACACACCTGTTGCGACATTACAGAATTCCAATGCACCTGGCAATTTTTCGTCGAATAGAGGTCATTTGGATTATGGTTTAACGAGCAAGGGAAACGCTGAAACTGGAGGTACCTGGTCTCCCTCGTCTTCGTCGCCACCCACGCAACGAAATGTGCATCAGCCTAATAATAATCATCTTATAGCTTCGTCCGGAAATATTTCCACTGGCAACGAAACAGCACGATCGCCTGAAAATATTTTACCTCACCTACCGCCTTAGCGTCGTTCCTGAATTTTCGAGAAATCCACTCTCTCCCCCAGCCCCTCCAGAGGCGCGTTGAACGCGTCGTCGAGCGCTCACCGCTTCTCAAAGCACTAGCATCATTAAAATCGTAATACACGTTCGTTGAGCACCCACGAATTATATTTTTCTACTCTACAGTAATACGATTATTATCTATCGTTCGGCGGCGGGTAACATAAAAATACGTCAAGAGTTTCGACTTTGTTTTTTCTAGAAAAAATGAGTTCCTCAATTCTCATTCGAGAAAATGATGATTGTTTTTTTATGATTTTTTGTGTCAGTGCAAAGTTTTTAATTTTTAGAGTTTTCGAGACTTTTTTTTAGTGTTTACGCAGGTGAATTTTTGTACAGACTAATTTAATAGTTTTATCTTTTAATTAAATTCTGTGATCAGAGTTTTCTTTTTTTACTCTTTGTTTGCGGAAATTCATTTTTTGTTCAGAAATTCACTACTTGTTGAGAAGTTTACTTCTTGTTCAGAATTTTACTGCATGTTCAGAATATTGATTCTTGTTCAAAATATGAATTCTTCTTCAGAATATGAATTCTTGTTCAGAATATTAATTCTTGTTCAGAATTTTTATTCTTGTTCAGAATTTTGCTTTTTACATTATAAATAATGTAAATCTTCCTTTTTTCAACGGGTTAATAAATTAACGACATTTTTCGTTAAGAATTTCAATAGTTTTATAAGGACTGATCCTTCTTTTTATTATAAAAGAAACAAGATGTTATTGTCTATATTTTTATGAATTGGTCGACGCCCTTTTCGACGATATGTACCAATCTACCTAGAACGATCAGATTAAATGAATATTGTAACATTACTTTTGTCTATTTTTTAATTCCTTTCAGAGTCCTTTTTAAGGATTAAGAATGATCTATTTAAAAATAATCTTGATTTAGAATAATCTAATGGAAAATAATCCTGATTAAAAATGATCTAATTAAAAATAATCTAATGAAAAATAATCCTGATTAAAAATGATCTAATTAATAATAATCTAATGAAAAATAATCTTGATTAAAAATGATCTAATGAAAAATAATCCTGATTAAAAATGATCTAATTAAAAATAATCTTAATTTAAATAATCGAATTAATAATAATCTTCATCAATTATTCGACTTTTATGAAAATTATAAACAATTATATTTATATTGTACAAATCTTAACAAAGTAGAATTAAATACATTTAGAAATGCATTTTAAAGCATCTCTAAGGAATATTGACACACGTGATTAAAATACATCGGTAAAAAATATCATTTTTCTATATCAATACTGTGATGAATCCAATGATTCTATAACAGATTTCAACAAATTACCCAAAAGAGGTAAGAATTTCATTGTGACAATTTTCGTACCAAATGCTCCACTTGTGATAATATCTTCGTTTGATCTCTTCTCAGGTTCCTCGGTATCTTCAAAAACGGAAATCGAGTCGTCATCCTCTTCTAAAAGAGTCGGAAGTAAATTCAATGGTACCTTTTGTGTTGTGCAATTTTTCATCAATCTCGCTGGTAATTTTTGACTAAATACATCCGGGGCCTGCACTATTCTCAATCTCTTTAAATCGGCTTCAACAAGTGTCGCAGAAACCTGACAGCATTACAAAAATGATACTTTGTTAATATTTTAAAAATACACTTAATAAGAAGAAATACGTAGAATAGGAAATATATACGTAAGAACGAATACGAAATAAATAAGAACAAATACGCAGAATAAGAAATAAATACGTAAGAACAAATACGAAATAAATAAGAACAAATACGTAGAACAAGAAATAAATACGTAAGAAGAAAAAATACGAAATAAATAAGAACAAATACGTAGGAATAAGAAATACGATATCATCAAAAATGAAACTAAAATACAGTACGTAAAGAATACTTTACCTGCCAATCGTTAAAATGATTCTTTTGATCTAAAAAGTCGAAAAACACCCCAATTTCAGTTGCCGTTTCTCTGGCAATGAGTTGACGATCTCGTAGAGCTAGTCTGGGACTTTTGACACCCTCTAAAGCCTGACAGAGTATTAATACCAAATTAACTTCTAAAGCAAGTCTCGTATTGTTTTCTTCCATTGAAGCAAACCAAGGGTCACTTGTTCCTGCGTTCGCTTCACTTCGAGAGCGATTAAAAGCGTCCTGTTCGTTTCTCTGCGATGTGTTCTTTCCAATGTGAGAACGACTCGGAACTGGAATAAGAGCCGTTGTTCTTGAGAGGATAGTGTTCTCGCAAATTAAAGGATCGAAAGGTCTCCTAAAAAGTCTTGGATTACTGAGAAGAGACACAGTTACGTCATGTCCTGTGAGTAAGCCTGAAAAATCAATGCCACTCGAAAGATTACTAATAAGAGATGGACCCGATGGTGCCGAGCCCGGTTGATGAAGAATTTTCCTCAAGTCCTTCACCTGCATTCTTCTCAGATTTTCTGGAGAAGCTCGTTCCCACTCTTTCTTGGCCGAATCAATCTTCTCATCCTGTGAGCTCGACGGACGAATTGACGTATTTGATAGGGTTGAAAAAGTGGGCGAATGGCTTTTTGAAGAGTGGGCGTGAAGTTGTGCTTGTGTGAATAATTGCGTTGAGCTAATTATCGTACCTGGAATAAAAATCAAATATTAGTTTATACGGTGTTGTAAGGTTTCAAAGAAAAGGGCGAATAAAAGGGAAATAAACACATAAGGTGTTTAAAAACAAACAAGGACAAAAATTCTGAAAAATTTGTTTTTACCATAAGTTAATTGAGGTCCAGAGTTGATGCACATCTGAGGTGGACCAAAATTCATTTCCGCCATGGGGGCGTACCAAAAATCTTCCTGAGAGTATATTGTATCTACGAGAGTGTTGAGTCGAGGAGAAAAGTAGACAAAGCTCATGGCACAAGAAGTATTTATTAAAATCAACTTATTAACCAATATTCTGAGCTCTCCACTCAATTGTTTTTCATCACAAGTTTGTAATTCTTCGGCGCTTTCCACACTTATTCCATCCATGATGAATTTCAAAATCCGAGGTCGTAATAAAAGATTTACTGTGCTGTCGTAAGCAAGATAAGTACATTTCTGCAAAAATTTCATAAAAACTTCAATTTATCGTTTCTCGAAATTATAGATTATTTGTTAGCTCTAATTTTTCCATTTTTTGTTATTATTATTATTATTACTATTACTATTATTATCATTATTACTATTATTATTATTATTATTATCATTATTATTATTCACATAAAATTAAATTTACCACTAAAGTTTCCCTGACACTTGGTTGGATTGATTCCCAATAAATTGGCTTCGTCGATAGGGTTGAGACTAGAGAAATTAAAGACTGGATGAGATCAGCGGCTGCAGGATCAGCTGTGTGTCTCAATAACATGGAAACTTCCATCAGTTGATACTCATGAGATCCGAGGAAAGTGATAACGAATGAAATATAGGCAGAAGACGATTCGCTAATTACCATCCCAATAATAAATTCTAATCCGATTGTATAAAGTGGCCACCAATCCTGACAACGCCACATACTCATGCTACTGCAATCCTGAAAGAATATGAATAATAAATAATAAAAAATAATAAAAAAGAAAAAAAAATAATACAAAAATAAAAAACAATACAAAAATAAAAAAACAAAATTTAAATATAAATATGAATTTATCACTCGATTATTTTTTAATTAAGTCAAAAATATAACTCCGAGTCAAATAAAATAAAAATAAAAACCTTTTTAAAGTTTCGACAGATTATTAATTTACAATTTTTGTTGCGTGTATTTTTTAATACAAGTAAAAACTTTTCTTCACAAAATTCCATGAATTTTCCATAATTTTCATGAGGAAAATAAGAAAGTTCCATGGTATTTTTTAAGAATTTAAATGACTTTAGAAATAATGAAAGTTTTTGATCTTAGGCTTATTGCAAAAATAATTCTTCATGTAATTTAAATTATTCAAGGTCATTATTTTTAATTTTAAAAACCATTTTAAGTATTAATATATTTATATTTTAAGTATTTAAGTTTTTAATCATTTTGAAGTATTTTGAAGTATTTTTAAATATTTTGAAGTATTTTGAAGTACTCTGAAGTATTTTAAATGTTATTTATTACATAAATATATTAAAAAAGATACTTTGATCCCCTTTAAATTAAAAGAAAGAATTTTGAAAAAAAATTTAAAGTATTTTAAAATATTTTAAAGTAATTTTAAGTATATTCAAATGTTTTTAATTGTTTTTAAATATTTTGAACTCTTTTAAATTAATAGAAAGGATTTTGAAGAATTTTTTGAAAGTATTTTTAAATATTTTGAAGTATTTTGAAACAGCTTAAAATTAAATATTCAAGTATTTTAAAGACATTTCAAATATTTTTAAATATTTCGAAGTATTTTCAAGTATATTGAAGTAATTTTAAGTATTTTGGAATATTTTAAAGACATTTTAAGTATTTTTAAATATTTTGAACCCATTTAAATTAATAGAAAGGATTTTAAAGAATTTTTTGAAAGTATTTTAAAATAATTTCAAGTATATTTAAATATTTTGAAGTGTTTTGAAGTATTTTGAAGTATTTTGAAGTATTTTGATGTACTCCAAAGTATTTCAAAGTAATTTTAAGAATTTTTGAATATTTTAAAAACATTTGAAGTATTTTGAAATAGCTTTAAGTATATTCAAGTATTTTAAAGGCATTTTTTTTTTTTTTTTTTTATTTGATAATCATTACATTTAAAATATTTTTAAATATTTCGAAGTATATTGAAGTATATTGAAGTAATTTTAAGTATTTTGGAATATTTTAAAGACATATTAAGTATTTTTAAATATTTTGAGCCCTTTTAAATTAATCGAAAGGATTTTAAAGAATTTTTTGAAAGTATTTAAAAATATTTTTAAGTGTTTTGAAGTATTTTGAAGTATTTTGAAGTACTCTGAAGTATTTTAAATTAATTTTAAGTATTTTTGAATATTTTAAATACATTTGAAGTATTTTTAAATATTTTGAAGTATTTTGAAATAACATTAAGTATTTTCAAGTATTTTAAAGTCATTTCAAATATTTTTAAATATTTCGAAGTGTTTTGAAGTATTTTGAAGTAGTATGAAGTATTTTAAAGTAATTTTAAGTACTTTGGAATATTTTTAAGATATTTTAAGTACTTTGGAATATTTTAAAGATATTTTAAGTATTTTGAAATATTTTGAAATATTTTAAAATATTTGCAAGTACTTTAAAGTTATTTTAAGTACTTTTAAATATTTTGCAGTATTTTGAAGTAGCTTTAATTTTTTAAAGTAGTGTTATAAGTATTTTGAAAAATTTAAAAACAATTTAAGTATTTTTAAATATTTTGCAGTATATTATTAATTTTGGTAAAGCTTAATAAACAGCATAAAGTAAAGAAATTAAATTAAAGAAATAAATTCTCATGGTATCATTGAAAATTCCATTGGATTTTCATAACCCCGTAAGTAATATTAAAATTCCTTGAGAATTACAGGTACTCCAGAGTTGCAGAAACTCTGATATGTAAAATACTTTTGTTTATAAATTCTGGATTTTTAATAAATTCTGGACTGCATTGCATATTAAAACGTAAAAAAGGTTGTTTACATTTTTATTTCATTTTCACTCGAAATGAGCAATATTTCTGACTTAATAATTAATACTAATTTAAAGATCATTTAAAATTTTTAAAATGTACTCTTCAGATAGCAAGACATGAAAAGATTAAAAAAGTGTTTACCAGTACAAAAATTCAAGAGCAAAAAATTCAAGAAGTTCAAAAGATTTTAAAAGAATTCAAAAGAATTTAAAAGAATTCAAGAGAAACGAAAACTTGAATACTTACATCATACAATGAGGTCAAAACACTGTTTTTCAAATCTGGAGGCGGAATTAGAGTAAGCCAAAGTTTTGCCACCGATTCCTCTTCAAATTTAAAACTTCCAGAAATCGATCTAACAGCAGTTCCCAACAATGCAAGCGCTACTTTGCTGAATTTCGAGTAAGGATGTTTCTGCATCGTGACTCCGAGTGTCGTCATAATTTCCGGAATCAATTGCCGAAGATATAAACTGGCAGTTTTTCTTCTATGGTTTCTAGAATTGCATTCAATTTGATACTTCAAGAGTTGAGTTACAGTACTGACAGTTAGAGTAGCAGGTAAAGATTCAGAAATTGCTGCCACTTCAACTGCTTCTAAATCTTCAGTCGCTCTGTCCACTTTTTCGTTTCCGTCTTGATTCACAAACTTTCTTTTCTTCTCCCTGCTTCTGGCCATTTCGCGCAATTCTTCAATATCCCCGGTGGCAAGAATACACGACTGTCCCAATAAATATTCCAGAGTTGCACCATCTTCGACAAGAGTTTTCTCAATCAGTTGAATCGATCCCAAAACCAGAGAAATTAACGTCTGCCTCAAAGGCCTTCTGTAAACTCTATAAAATTGCGCTATTTCGTGAACGATTTCTGTGAGTTTATTTTTTAAATCAGAAGAATTCCCGATGCATTTCAATTTCCAGGATGAAATACACCTTAATGCTATTGACGCCAGGAGCATTGTAGTTTTCGCAACCGAGACACGTTTCGCCGACGATTTTGGCGTTGGTTGCTGCAACAATTGGAGTAAATGTTCCAGGGCGAGGGTCGTTGTTTCCTGAGCTTGTTTCTCGTCGATTGGAAATCGTTTTGCCACCCTTTCGTCCGTGAGAGTAACGAGAAGTTGATACCAAGATTCAAGGATCGTTTGAAAGAAAGGTTTCACGTCGTCTTTTTCCAGAATTTCCTCCTCCTCTTCTCCATTTTCAAATTCAGGAACAGGAATGCTTTTGAAAACGTAGCTGGACAATTTTCCCCAGTGGTTGTCCTTCTGGTCTAATAACTTCTCTAGATTTGTTTCGAAGTCTTTTTCCAAAAGTGTGCTTTTAAATAACTCTAAAGTAATGATATCTATCGATTGTGAGTAGCCTTTGACATTGGGAACTAATTTTCTAAACAACGGTGCAAACAAACAACTCCAGAACTCTGTTTTTTTGCGGAAAAAGTTGACGAGAATTTCGTTTCGATGATACCACATGGCACGTAAGAGGCTTAGGGTGGAGTCGTAGAGTCTATCGTAGACGATGTTTTCTTCTTGGAAGATCCTCTGCATGTAGAGATCCAGAAATTGAGTGCAGCCTTCAGTTAAAAATTCATCGGCAGGTCTTGGAAAGATTCTTTTCCGCTCAGCTTGGTGCATGATGTTAAAAAGTGCTTCAGTGAGTCCAGGCTGTCGATCAAGACAAACAGCGACCAATTCAAGAATGGCTACTTTCACTTCAGCAGCACAGGTGGGTGACATCAATCTAGAGGCGAAAGTTTCTCGAATCGCGGTTCCGTCCATTCCCATGCAGACAAGAAGTGACATGGAGAAACCTTCTGCGAATTTTTTCAACAATCTCACAGCCATTGCTTGAAGTGCGGGACTGAACCAAACGTACAAATAATCAACAATTGTCGGTACGATAAGCAAACCATTTGGCAAAGACGGAGACGCATAAAGTGCGATTTCGAGAGGAGATCTCTCCTCGATCCCAAGTCCCAGATTCTTTCGATACATCAACAATCTGTTAACAACCGAAAGAGCCAATTGAACACTTTTAATAACCTTGAATCCCTTACCAGCGATCCAATCAGTTTCGTTCATCATCCTATTTCTCAGCATTTTTTCCCCAGTTCTGACGAGTTTCAAAAGCGCGTGTCGTGGCTCAAGATGAAGAAGATTATAAGTAACAATAAGCTTAAGTTCGTTCCGTGACTCACGACCAGGCACAGAATCCAGAGCTTTATGAAGACAGAACACACTTTTCAGCCAAAGTTCCACCTTTTCGGATTCGGCCCTAAAGTACCAAGAGTCCAGTTTCGGGAGAATGTTCTGGAGTAACAGAACCATTCCAGGAATTTCAACGGAGTACATGGCTTCTTTACTGTGTCTGACGACTAGATAATTCGACAAAGTATCGAGATAAGCATTCAAAATCGGATAAGTATGTTGAATAGTTTCGATGCTCGAAAGCCAGGAAGCCACGAGGCCTCCGTCAAACGAAACAGCTTCAGCAAATTCTGTAGTCTTCTGGTATCGATCATCAAATCGAGGATAAACTTCCGTTCTCATTCGAGAAAGAACATCCTCCGGGTACCTCAAAACAAGTTTCGAAGAAACCCGAATACAGGCCGCAACAACTTTGTAAATATTAAGCGGAAGCGTCGCGTACGAAAATCTATTGACGATCTCGAAACTCAGCTCCGTAGGGATTACCATATTTCGTGGAATTTCCATATCAGTTGCTAGAAGAAATTCAAGTAGATTAAAACCCTGAGTAATTTGCTCCGGAAGAATAGCGTCCGTGTTTCCTAAACTGGCCATTCCTCTGCTCGCCTGCAAAAACATTTGCTCAATTTTATGATGAAAAGCATCCCAATAGTTTCCCTTTATCTTCCAAAGAATCACATCAAATTCATCTCCGTCGTCTCTTCTTCTTGCCGAATCGATTCTCTCGTGTGGTGTACTTTTTGGGATCTCGAACGAGTTTCTATGAAGAACGCACTCATTTTCATAGGGTTTCAAAACACTCATTGTGTATAAATTCTGACGTGTAACTTCTAGGGTGACAGAGGGCAAATTATCAAGAGCTTCAACTACATTTTTGGCACTCGAAGGGGAGGCACTAGCCAAACCAGTAACAACTGCCGTGAGGGGCTCGAATCTATAAGGAAACCACTGTGCCGCGTATTTGTAAAATACCCACAAACCGTCCTCCTTTTCCTGCCAGAATCTTTCAGCCAGTTCCGGATATCTCAAAACAGAAGCAACGGCGTCGAAAATCCCAGTTAAAGTATCAAGTCTGTCTTCGTCAATAAAAGCGCAGAGAAGTGTCAAAAGATTGTAAACACTACTGCGAACAATTTCCGCATAATGAGTGTCTTCTCTGATCATTTCCGAATCTAGTAAACCTTTCAGATAGTGAAAAACATTCATCTGGATCGCACGAATACCAAATGGTCTAAAGCAGTTCAAAACTTCAGGATTTTCGGGTTCAATCGCGTAATTGACGAGCATCCAAGCAAGAAGTAAAGGTCCGTCTTGTGGTAAACTATCTCGTAGACATTTGTGCTCGAAAGTATCTTGCATTGTTTTTCGCACACCTTTTATCCAGTCTTCCATTCCGGTGTGTTTCATAACGTCTAAAGCGACCAATAACAGACCTGTTTGACTGTATTGAATAACCTCGATCTTTTTAGCAACAAGTTCCCTGTCTTCGTGGCTTTTGTATGAAATTAAACGTCTCGGTTCTCCACTGATACTTGCGTAAATCTCGTTAAATGCGTTGTCTGCAATGTGCACGTCATTTAAGATTACTGTATATATGTGTAGCAATTCTCGCATTTCGTTTAAACTGCTATCGTAAATCTGATGTAGATGATCTTCAGTAAAAAGCTGCGACCTAACGGGAGGATTAATGAACTTCAGACTCTCAATTTGCTTTTGCACACTCTGCAATAAATTGCCTAGAAGAACTTCTTCGAAAAAGTTTCCAAATTGTTTGTGATGAGGATGTTTCGAATTGTCTCTATATTCTACCATGAGTTTCAAACACTTGATTAAAGTTATTCTCTCTGCGAAATAAAAACTCCAAATTTCTTCAATTAACACTTTCATGGACGTCAAATCTGTGAGTTGAGATGCAAAAGTTTCGGCGCAGTTTCTGTACTCGTAGAGCATAAAATTGCAAACTAAATCCCATGCTATTGTCGCGTCTAAGTTCTGAAAATTGAAAACTCGTCATTGCGACTTATCTTTTTCATTTTATTTTTATCTTTAATAATCATTTTCATATAAAGAAAGTTTAAAAGTGTTAAAACTTTCATTACATGAAAATGATTATTTTAAATTTGATTAAAAATATTAAAAAGTGGTAAAATGAAGAAAGGGTCATAAGCAAAGCAATGAATGTAAATTTAAAGTGAATTTAAACATACGCTTAAATATGAAATGAAAACAATGATGTTACTTACCAAAAGAGGGGCAAGTTTGCTAATTAAATCATACATTCGAGGAGGAGGATTATTTTTAGAAACACTCTGCAAGGAGTCCTCTGTGAATTTCTTGAAAAAAGTAAGTCCTTCTTTTAAGAGTGGAGTCGCATTTTTTATTTCATCTTCAACAAGATCTTTGTCGCAACGACAAATTGTTCCTGATATAGCTGACCATAATCCCTTACAGTAGCTATTGGTACAAACAAAATATATCTATTAGTTCTCTCTATTTGTTATCATAAAAAGTAACCAATATTTCAAAAATAAACAATGTAAATTAATATTTACATAACATAACAAGAAAAATAATGTATAAAAACATGTATTCAAGGGCTTCACTAAACGAAGACAATTTAACTAAAAAGACCAAGTTTACTTACGGAATATTGCCTATAGGTGCTACCGACATTTTTGCAAATATTTCTTGTTAATTACACAAACAAAAAATTACAAATTTAAGGCTAAAAATCCATTTTTGTGGATTTCTAAAGTGACACACAAAACACTTGCACTCATGAGAGAACATAACCTTAAAATGTTTGAGCGCGATTTTAATTCCGTTTTAAAATCCAGTTTAAGGCGCATTTCCAACAAGGAAGTTTGTCCAATTCTGACTTCCACCAATCGACGTCTAGTATTTAGCTGTCAATTTTCGCACCATTATTTAGATTGAAAAAATGATTTACTGAAAATTGTCACGAAAATTGTTTAACAATTATTTCATGTATTATATTAATTTATTTAGCAAGGAAATACATTATTCTTAATATTTGTTTTTTATATTAATAAATTTAACAAGAAAATGCATTATTTTCAATATTTTCTTTACATTAATAAATTTAGCAAAGAAATAAATTATTCATTTGTTACGAAATATATTTGTTAACATATTTTAATGTTTTAATTGAAGTTGTTAATTATTTTCAATATTTTTTTCATTATGAAATTTCATTATCAATTATATAATATAATATGAATTTTAAAATTATAAATGTAAAATAATATAATATATTTTAGATTCTTATAATATATAATTATATTTTTAGAAATTAATACTAAAGAAGAGTGATATGGAAGATAAAAATGTATGTATAACCTAAAAAAAAAAATATAAAATGTAAAAAATGTATACTGTGTGTATACTATATATGTTATAACTAAATGTAAATATAATAGAATAGCACTTTGTATATGGCAGTGACGATAACAAAAAATGTAAATGATAGTATTACTGGATAATAACAACCAAATGTTATATTGCAAAAATACTTATATTTTAGAGGAATGAGTGAAATAGGTTAAGGTATTATATATATAAAAAAAAAATGTAAACCAAGTCCCGTTTCTAGGCCTGAATGGCTGAAAATAAAGATATTATTATTACTAAAGGAGAAGAATGAAAAAGACGAAATGATTGTTGAGCGAAAACTCGCATTTGAGATCTTTAATTATACCTCCACAATTCGTTTCTCAGCGCAAAACGTCTTGTACATCTCGTTAGAAAACGACCGTAAAAAATAAACGTGATATTGCTTTATAACGTTAAACCTCAGTTTACAGAAAACAAGAGGTAAAGCGAGGGATATTATTCGTAAAAGCAATGGCGCAATTAATCGCAACGTTAATTATTTCTAAGGCATTTATAACTTAGATTCACGATCACAGAGCAAATGCTCTTTATCACTATTATACATACAATATATATCTAATAATCTAACCATTCTGTGCTTCCAAACAAAAATTACAACAAAATTGATAAAAATCATTTTAATTGTAATTACAACAAAATTGATAAAAATCATTTTAATTGTAATTACAAAAAAATTGATAAAAATCATTTTAATTGTAATTTTTCAGGAAGCGAAGATTCTAGAACATTGCGATATAAAAAATGTTATCGTAATGAAACGAGAGACAATTTGATCCTAATTTACGATGACTTTGTTAAAGGTCAATAATGTCTAATATTTAATAATTGATAATTTATAATTTTATAATTAATAACTAATAATAGTAATAACAACAATTTACGACTCTATTTGTCTAGTTATTTTCTTTTTAATAATTAACAGATCGGATTGGAAGTGGCATCAAGTTGGCAGTGACCACAATTAATCTCGAAAACGCATCTGACTAGGATTACCCAAGATCCTGAATTGGACCGGTAACCTTGACTCAACTCACGGATCGTTTTAAAGCATTTAAAGTGTATTTATCTAAAATTTAGATTTTAGATTCTAATTTATAAGTACTACTGTGCGATCATCGAGAGTACGAAACGGCCGTTACCAGTCGCTTTTTATTTTTATCACCCGTTGCGAATCGAGTTCTTAATGTTTAAAGCTACGAAATACAAGCTTGAATGAGCTCTATAAAGTTTTGATAAACTCAACATGCCTCGGAACCGAGTTTAACTTTGAAAAACAATCACAGAAAGATAGTGCAGTTTTATCGTTTCCATGGACTTTGCGAAACAAACTCGAAAATCAAAATTTCCGAAAGAAATCTGGATAAAAACAGACAAAATATAATCTCTAGATTTTACACAATTTTTTGTTACGCAATTCATTAACAACGCCCTTCATTAAACGTCTAATATACAAATTCTAAATTTAAAATTTCAATTTCCATAACATTTTCATTTTTACCCAGTTTTCGGGCTACGTAAACAAAACAAAAAAAAAATTGCCTAGTAAATCACTACGAATTCGGATCACAGAAGATAGAAACTTGAAAAAGAAATTTCAAGCAAGATTCTAGATTTTGGTTTCTTTAACCTTGAAGAAGGTTGAAATGGCTGTGAATCAGCCCAGTGCATTGTTATCGAGATCAGCAAATTCACGGGAAACTTTGCACAGATAGTGTAAACATTCTTGGATTTCTTGAGTGCAGCCGTATTTTCTGAGATCACTTAACCAGTAAGAAGAGACACGTCTGCTGGCATCGATGTATGTGATGAGATATTCTTTCCAGGAAGGTTCTTGCGAAACTACCATCTTTGTATGGTCCACAAAAAAGTTTACTTGCAGAAGTGGTCCCGTCAGTTCCATGACAATTGCTTTGTCCGTTCTTAACCAGCGTCGCATTCGAGGAACACAGGCTGCTCGAGATTGTCGCGAATTTCTTATTTCCTTAATTTCACCACCTTTATGACAAATTTTCATTTTATTAATATCAATGTAAATGAATAATATCAATGCTATGTCCCCCATAGCACCTAAACTTTGATCAACATTGCCAACCTTTCGTCAAGTTTCTAAACTTGCAGAAAATTTTCTAGAAGTTGACGAAACTTGAGGAAAAGTTGGCAATATTGATACAAATTTAGGTGCTGTGTGGGGTAATTATAATTTTTCATTCAATATTTTCATTATTTTTAATTTATTTACTATTATTATATTTCTCATGACTTTATTTCTCATGACTTTATTTACTATTATTATATTTATCATGACTTTATTTATTATGACTTTATTCATCATGACTACATTTATCATGACTTTATTTATCATTACTTTATTTACATGATTTTATTTATCATTACTTTATTTTTTACTAAAACTAAAATATTTTCGGATAATAACAAATTCGAGCAAAATACGATTCTAAAAACGTAATGTTGAATTTTTGCAAATCCAGGGTTTCTACAAATTTTTCTTCACAATTTTTCCATGATATTTTCATGACTTCCATGAGAAAGATAGAAAAATTTCCATGATGTTTTTTAATATATTGTCTTATAGATTCTAGATTAGATTTATTTCTCCATCTGTACACTTTAACAAAGTTTTACAGTTTAATTATTTTTTAATATATTTTTTCATTAAAAAATGCATTCTCCAATATTTTGTAAGAATTTAAATTACTCAAGATCATTATTTTTAATTTTAAAACCATTTTAGGTATTTTGAAGTGTTTTTAAATATTTTGAATTATTTTTACAAATTTTGAAGTATTT
>WNHD01002078.1:0-16238 GCA_011057455.1 Ganaspis sp. Gsp50
AACATGAAATTATCGGTTTGGTGTAGTCACCTTTCACGCACTAGCAATATTTCACGAGATTGAAGACGCGACATGACATGACAGCTGATAGGTTAGGAATGTTTATATGAATTACGAGTATTTTAGGTTGGTAGTCCTGCTTGACCAACTGTGTTGGAGGGGAGACCTGTGCTTAAAAGTACGATTTCTCCTCTTTTTAATCTCTAGAACGTTAAAAGCATCGACTTAGTCGAGTTTTTGACGCAAAGTGTTATATAAAATATTTTTGTTTTATTATTTTGCGGATCGAAACCAGATGGTTAAGACCCTTTCTAGAAAAAGTTTACTACAAGAATAGTTTGTTTTCTAAATTGAAATGCTCCAGAGCTTGGGTAGTTATAAACTTGACTAGAGAAAATTACTAGCGAGAAACTATGCGATCGAGACCCCTCGCGGGAACTTCGGGAATCAGTAACACAAATATAACCTTTCCCGCCATTTTTATCGATATTTGAATTTTTTTAAAAATTATCAATTTTAAAAATCCTTTTTTTTGCTTTTACATTTTTTTATTATGCTCTTTCGATTCTAATTCTTTTTCTATTTTTTTTCTGGTGCTCTTCCTGTTTTTTATTTTCTTGTTTCTATATTCCTGTTTTCTTTTTCTATTTCGCTTCGTTTTGGTTTCTTTTTCGCTTCTTTGCTTTCGGTCCTTTTGGCTTTTCATTTTTTTCTTTATTTTTCTTTATTTTTCTCCTCTTTCTTTCTCCTTTCATTCTTCTTTACCTCTTCTTTCCTAGTTATTTTCTTCTCACTTATTTTTACTTATTTTCTTCTATTTATTTTTCCATCTTTTTTCATTTCCTTGCTTTTCTTCCTCTTTGCTTTTCTATTTATTTTTCTGCCCCTTCTTTCCTTCTATTTTTCTTCTTCTTTCTTTCTTTTGCTTCCTCATAGGGAAGCATTGTTTCATTAATTTTCCGTCTTTATTTCTTCTTCTTAACTTTTTTCTTCTCTTTCTCTTTTCTTCTCTTTCTCTTTTCTTCTCCTTTCCTTCTTTTTTTCTTTTTCATTATTTTTCCGTCTTTATTTCTTCTTCTTATTTTTTTTTCTTCATCTCCTCTTTCTCTTTTCTTCTTTTTTTCTTCTTTCTTTTCTTTTTTTCTTCTTTCATCTCTTCTTTTTTCATTTCTTCTTTGCTTTTCTTCATCTTTTCTTTTCTTATTTACTTTTTTACCCTCTCTTTCCTTCTGTTTTTTCTTCTATTTTCCATCTATTCTCACTTCTTCCTCCCCTCTTTCTCTTTTCTTTTTTCCTTCTTTCTTTCCTTCTTTCTTTCCTTTTTTCTTTCCTTCTTTCTTTCCTTTTTTCTTTTCTTTTTTCTTTCCTTTTTTCTTTCCTTTTTCTTTCCTTTTTTCTTCCCTTTTTTCTTTCCTTTTTTCTTTCCTTTTTTCTTTTCTTTTTTCTTTCCTTTTTTTTTAATAATTTCTTCTCTGCTTTTCTTCCTTTCATTATTTATTTGTTGCTCTCTCTTTTCTTCTTTTTTCATACTTCTTTTTCTTTTTTCATGCTTTTATTTGTTTCTACCTTTTTCTTTACCTTCTTTTTTCTTTTTTTTCTTCTTCTCATTCTTTTCGCATTCTTATTCTTCTTTTTTCGTCTTTATTTCTTCTTCTTTATTTTTCTACTTTTTCTTTCCTTCATTTTTCCTACTTGTTTTCTTCTTTCTCCCCTTCATTCTTCATTCTTCATTTGTTCTTTGCTTTTCTTCTTTGCTTTTCTTATTTATTTTTCTGCTTTTTCTTTCCTTCTTCATTCCTACATACCTATTTTCTTCTTTCTACCCTTCTTTTTTTCATTTCTTCTTTAAATTTTTTCCTCTTTCCTTTTTCTTTGTTTCATTTATTCTTTCTTTTTCTTACTTCTTTTCTTCTTTTTTTCTTTCTTCCCTTCTTCCCTTCTTTTTTTCCTTTTTTACTTCCTTCATCTCATTCTGTTTTCCTTCTTTCTTCCCTTCTTTTTTTTCTTTTTTACTTCCTTCATCTCTTTCTGTTTTTCTTCCTTCTTCCCTTTTTTTCCTTCTACTTTTTCTTCTTCCACATCCTAATTCACAACTCCTAATTAAAAATAACCCAAAAAACAACTAAATTTCAATTAAATTTTCAAATTCTAATTTCTGTCATAAATCAGGAAAAGGTCTTTCAAGAACTTTACGAAATTTACGGAGATTCAGCGCCAGAAGATTTTCCAGTTGAATCGGAGCATTTACAAAGGATGGATTACATGGAGCGAGTAATAAAAGAAACAATGCGCCTGTTTCCAGTAGGGCCAGTAATTTTGCGAAAAATTTCAGACGACGTCGATATAGGTAGAGAGCACAAAAAATATATATATATAAATAAAAAATAATAACTATATATATAGTTATATATACATATAAAAAAAGAAACATAAAATTCAATTTAATTTTTCAACATCTGTTTCCAAATAAATTTTTTTCAAACACACGAAAGCAAAATACGATTTTTATATTTTTTTTAAATTTCTCGTAGAATTATTTTATTTTACATTTATTTTAAAATTGAAATCAGTTTTATTCATTTAATTTAATTAAATATTATTTATTTTCATTTTATTCTCTTTAATTAAATTTTATTTATCGTTATTTTATCTAATTTAATTAAATTTTCATTTAATTCAGTGTTATTGATTTATTTAGCTGGACACATTCATTTTTATAAATGTACTGATTCTGCTTTTAAAAATACATTTTCTTCGAATCTGCGAGAAATTTTAAAAAATACGAAAATTGTATTTTACTTTCGTATATGTATAAGTCGTTGCTTTTTTCAAACTCTTTTCAATTGTCATAATTTTCATTTACAGGAGATCATACGTTACCAAAAGGAAGTTCTGTAGTTCTAGTGATCATTAAAGTCCATCGCAGTGAAAAGCATTGGAAAAATCCGATGAAATTCAATCCGGACAGATTTCTCCCCGAAGAAGCTGCAAAACGACATCCATATACCTTTATTCCTTTTAGCGCTGGTCCGAGAAATTGCATAGGTAATCAAAATGCAAAAAACCGTCCTCTAGCTCATCCTGAAGGAAAAAAACAAATAAATTTCGATTTTCGACTTTAAAACCTCTTTTTATACTCACTGGATAAAAACGAGTAATATTCACTTTCCGAATGAAATAATTTTATTAATTTATTATATTTTATTATACTTTATTATATTTCATTTTATTATACTTGATTATACTTTATTATACTTTATTATACTTTATTATACTTTATTTTATTATATTATATTTTATTTTATTATGTACTTTATCTTATTATATTACATTATACTACATTTTATTTTATTTTATTTTATTTTATTGTTAGACAAAAATGGGTACTGGTTCCACTTTTGAAATTTGAATATTTCACTCATCAGAAAAAATTCTGTATTTACCGCACTTTTTCGAATTTGAAATTTTATAAAGATCGAACAGAAGCGAAAAAAATAGGTTTAGTGTTAATAAATTTTGAATACAATTGCTGATCAAGAATGGATAAATTCTTGTTGAATCTTCACGTGTTTTTGAATTTTCTAGGATTCAAATACGCAATGATGTCAATGAAGGTGATTTTGGCGACAATTCTTCGAAAATACGTTTTAATCAAGGACGATATAAAAGCGGTGGAGGATATTAAATTAAAAGTGGACGTCATGCTAAAACCGGTGCAACCAATTACTCTAAGAATTCAGAAAAGAATTGTAAAAAATCGCCAAATGTGAAACTATTAAAATGTTTATTTTTACACTAATCAGATGCTTATTTTTTCCGATAATAAAATGTTCATTCTTGCACTAAAAAAAATGTTTATTTTTTGAATTTATAAATTTCCTTTTGTACTAAGAAAATGGTCATTCTTTGCACTAATAAAATGCACGTTTTTTGAATTTCTAAATTTCCTTTTGTACTAATAAAATGTTCATTCTTTGCACTAATAAAATATTTATTTTTTGCATTAATAAAACTTTTTTGCATTAATAAAATTTTTTTGTACTAATAAAATGATTATATTTCTTACTAATAAAATGTTCATTTTTTGCACTAATAAAATGTTCAGTTTTTGCACTAATAAAATGTTTGTTTTTTGCAGTTTTTGCATACTAATTTGTTAATTAGTTTTGCATACTAATACTGTTAATTGATCAAAATTTCTTTTGGCAGCAATTTTAAACGAAAACGCTTCAACATGTTGAAAATTACTTTTTAAAACAATTTTTACTTTGATGCTTAAAACGTAGAATAAAATCGAACGAATTTCCCGAGGAATTTCCTAAAAGAAATTAATTAAATCCCACAAGAAAGAAGAAATGCATTCTTAGATAACAAGATAAGGACTGTCAATTGCACCCTCTCCAGCAACAATTCCTCCCTCATTGGCTGATGCTAATTTCGTTCGTAAAAGATGTCCAGCTTGTTCGTTAATTTTTATTTCATTTTCGCTCCTGTAAAAATTGTTTATAGTTTTCTGAATTATACTATTTTTAAAAAACATGCTGCTTTATAAAATGCACTAGTTTTTAAAACTTTCAATTTTATAAAAAAGATTAGTTTACAAAGCGTTCAATTTTATAAAAAAGACTAGTTTATAAAACGTTCAATTTTATAAAAAAAAATTAGTTTACAAAACGTTCAATTTTAGAACAAAAAAAAATTTATAAAAAAGACTAATTTTTAAAACCTTCAATTGTATAAAAAAGACTACTTAATTATTTACTATTATTTATTAATTTCATTTTGAAATTTGAAATCTACTTTTTTATTTATTATTTATTAATTTCATTTTGAAATTTGAAATCTACTTTTTTATTTATTATTTATTAATTTACAATATAACAAACTATTATTCACTTGTGAATAAAGAAAGAATAAAGAAAGAAAGAATTATTGTGTTTCTTGAATCTTTGATAAAACGTTGCAAACTGCAACCAAGTACTAACAAAGCCAAATTAAAATTAATAAAAACAGTACGTACCCAATAATTATTCCATAAATTCCGAGTTCACAAAGGACGTTCTCTGGCTTTATGTTTTCCGCACTGTTGGCTCGAATAATATAATTTTTCAAAAGCGGCGGAAAAATTCGATCCATTAGAATCCAACCGGTTCTGTCTTTCGAATTCTTGAATTTTTCCAACTGTGTCCTTACATTCTCATCATAAAAATTATTTCCACCTCCTTCGCGTTGCGGTTTCAAAACGTATTTATTAGGCTCACTGATTCCCTTTGCCACTGCTTCTTCGCCATTTTTGTCCTTAAAAATAAAATTTTATTTCATTTATTTAAAACATGAAAATCAATTTTTAAAATGCAGGGTTTCTACAAATTTTTCTTCACAAAATTCCATGATATTTCCATGATTTCCATGAGAAAGATGGAAAAATTTCCATGAAGTTTTTTAATATATTTTTTCACTAAAAAATGCATTTTCCAATATTTTGTAAGAATTTAAATTACTCAAGATCATTATTTTTAATTTTAATACCATTGTAGGTATTTCGAAGTGCTTTTAAATATTTAGAATTATTTTTACAAATTTTGAATTATTTTTACAAATTTTGAATTATTTTCACAAATTTTGAATTATTTTCACAAATTTTGAATTACTTTTACAAGTTTTGAAGTATTTTGAAGTAGCCTGAAGTATTTTGAAGTAGTCTGAAATATTATAATACTTTTAAAATATTTAAGGAATATAATATTTTAAAATCTATTTATAATTTATTTAAAATCTAAAATGCTAATATTTTTAATTACTTCGGAATATTTTGAAGTTTTTTAAAGAATTTTTTACTCATTTTAAGTATATTTGAATATTTTAAAATAGTTTTAAGGGTTTTTAAATATTTTGAAGTATTTTAAAAGATTTTGAAGTATTGGGAAGTATTTGGAAACATTGTAAAGTAATTTTAAGTATTTTTAAATATTTTCAAGAATTTCTAAATATTTTCAAGAAATTTTAAATATCTTTAAGAAATCTGAAGTATTTTAAAGTTATTTTAAGTATTTTGTAATATATTAAACACATTTTAAGTATTTGTAAATGTTTTAATGTATTTGGAAGAAGTCTGAAGTATTTTAAATTTGTTTTAATTATTTTGAAATATTTTAAAGACATTTTAAGTATTTTTTAATATTTTGGAGTATTTTTTTATATTTTGGAGTATTTTGAAGTATTTTGTTGTAGTCTGAAGTATTTATGAGTAGTCTTAAGTATTTTTTAATATTTTGAAGTATTTTGAAGTATTTTGAAGTATTTTGAAGTATTCTGAAATATTTTGTATACTTTTAAAATTCTTTATTCTTAAATTCTTTATTCGTTCTTTATTTAATTTATTTATTCTTTATTCTTTAATTTCTTTATTTATTTAATTTAAAATATTTTAAAAAACTAATACTGTACAATCTTTTCATACTTTATTTAATACTTAAAATACTAATATTTTTAAATGCTTTGAACTATTTGAAGTATCTTTAAATATTTTGAAATCTTTTAAAGTAATTTTCAGTATATGTGACGCTCCACGAGAGAAGGGACCTTATTCGCTCTTGAGATAAGGTCCCTTCTCTCGTGGAGCGTCACATATTACAATATTTTGAAGTATTTTGAGTATTTTTAAATATTTTGGAGTAACTTTAAGTGTTTTTAAATATTTTGGAGTATTTTTAAGCGTCTTCAAATATTTTGAAGTTATTTTAAAATATTTTGAAGTTATTTAAAAATATTTTGAAGTTATTTTAAAATATTTTGAAGTATTATGAAGTATTTTTAAGTATTTTGAAGTAATTTGAAGTATTTTAATATCGTTTTAAATAATTTGAAATATTTTAAAGGCATTCTAAGTATTTTTAAATATTCTAAAGTATTTTGAAGTTTTTTTTTCTGTAAAAAAAAAGGGATATTATTAAATTTCATGAAACTTAATAAACATCATAAAATAAAGAAATTAAATAAAAAAATAAATTTCCATGATATAAATGAAAATTCCATGAGATTTCCATGATTCCATAAGGAATAATGAAATTACATGAGAATTCCAGGTTTTCCATCTTTTCCAGACTTGTAGAAACCGTGAAATGAAAATTAACAAAGTTCAATAATAATGTGTTTTTAAAATAAAATAAAATAAAAATAAGGTTCGTAATTTTGGTACCTATTTTAGCAATTTTCTTTGCAATGAATCTGATCTTTGAATGCTTTTACAATTTTGCTATTTTTGTATTTATTTATTCATAAGGAACTTTTGGCTCGTGTTTTAATTAAGAATAAAATGAACGAACAATGAAAAAATTTTACTACGTAAAAAACTGTCAAATAACTTACAAAATCTAGAGAATAGAGACCAGCAAAAGTTTCAGTCACTTTGGAAACTGAACTAGAATCCTTGAGAAATCGTTCTACAACTCCAGGAAGCGAAAGAGCTTGTTGAACCTGTTTTTCAGTAAATGGTGGTTAAAAATTTGTTTACGAGTAATCAATAAAAAATGTAAATTATAATTAAATAAAAAACAAATAGTTTCTCCTTTTCCATTCTTTCCTTTTTGATTTTTTTAGCTTTTTGCTTTTAGTTTTCTTAGTTCTTTGTTTTTTAATTTTTTTAGTTCTTTGTTTTTCATCTTTTTTAGTTCTTTCTTTTTAATTCTTTTTGGTTCTTTGTTTTTTAATTTTTTTAGTTCTTTTTTAATTTTTGTTGGTTCTTTGTTTTTTAATTTTTTGTAGTTCTTTGTTTATTAATTTTCTGTAGTTCTTTGTTTTTTAATTTTTTGTAGTTCTTTGTTTTTTTGATTTTGTTTGGTTCTTTCTTTTTCATTTTTGTTGGTTCTTTGTTTTTTAATTTTTTGTAGTTCTTTGTTTATTAATTTTCTGTAGTTCTTTGCTTTTTAATTTTTTTTTGGTTCTTTGTTTTTCAATTTTTTGTAGTTCTTTGTTTTTTTGATTTTGTTTGGTTCTTTGTTCTAATTCTTTCCTTTTTTCTTTCACCACTCAACAGAAAGATACTTCTTTATATTTATTTCTATTTTGTCTTCTTTCGTGTCTTTTCTTTCTAATTTTGTTTGTCAATTTTTTCATTAAATTATTGAATAAAAACGTACCTTTTTAGTGCCCGCTAAATGATACTGTATTGATGGACATTTAATAGCACGAGATCGTTCCATTAATAATCTCACAGCCCATTCTTTTTCAGTCGGATACGCTTCTAATCCATATCCGGAACGAAAATACACCACAGAAATTAGGGAATCTTCTCTAAAAATTATAAACCAGATTAAAAATTAAATTTTGTACAATTCTAGTTTTTAATTTCTACAATGAATATAAAAAAAAAATGGAAAACAAGGATAAAATTAAATTTGTAAAAAAGAGAATTCAATTTGAAAATTAAAAAAATAGATAATTATAATTTAAATAATTATTGTTCTTGTGTTAATAAATAAATAGCTCATGATAAATACAAAAATAGATACAAAAATAATTATACAAAAATAATTATACAAAAATAAGTACTACAAAGATAATTACATAAATAAATACATAAATATATACAAAAATAAATACAAAAATAAATACAAAAATAGATACAAAAATAAATATACAAAAATAAATATACAAAAATAAATATACAAAAATAAATATGCAAAAATAAATACAAAAATAAATACAAAACTAAATACAAAAATAAATATAAAAATAAATACAAAAATAAAAACAAAAATAAATAAATAATTTAAAAAGAATAAAAGAAATAATTAAAAAAGAAATGAAAGAAATTAACAAATTTAAGGAAATGGAAAAATGTGCAGTGGAGAAAATTAATAAACGAAAAGCAACTCACACAATTAATTCATTTTGAGGTCCTAATTTAGCTTGGGTAATTAATTCAGTTAAATTCCTCCTAATTATTTTGATATTTGGATTCATTTCTTGAACTCCGAATTCGATAAATCTTTGGTCACAAATGTTGTAAGTAACGTCTTCGACAACGAATAATATTTTGGCCCTGAAACAATAAGCCGAAAAAAATTTTTTTTATGTAAATAATTATTTTTTGGGTAAAAATGTATTTCTTAATGAAACGAAACTTACTCTTCATTTTCATACAAAGACCAAGCACACACTAATCCTGTGCAAAATCCTGATATTGAATTATTGTCTGGAATCTTAAATAATAAGAAATAATTAGTTGACAATTTTTAGTTTATTTATTTATGGATAAATAAATGGAGAAAAATAAATAATTTAAATTTAAATGTACGTACAAACACTTTAGTGTGTACTTGGTAGAAATAAAATACAAAAAAAATAGAGAAAAATAAAATACAAAAAAATAGAGAAAAATAAAATACAAAAAAAATAGAGAAAAAGTAAATAGAAAAAAGTAGACAAAAAGTAAATAGAAAAAATAGGGAAGAAAAATATAAAAAACAAAAATATAAAAGAGTAGAAAAATATAGAAAAATAAAGAAAATTAAAAAAATAAAGAAAATTAAAAAAATTAAGAAAATGAAAATAAATAAAGAAAAATAAAAAACATAGATAAATAGAAATAAAGACAAAAGTGTAATATAAAATACAGAAAAATTTTGGAAAAAATAAAGAAGGAAGTAAATAAAATTACAATGAAAAGAAACATAAAATAATAATGCAGATAAATTATTACTTACATTTTTTAATTTATCGGAATGTCCCAAGTCTTTCAAAATAAATCTGGTAAAAAGAAAATGATGATTATAAAAATGCGGATATTTAACTTAATTCGATTAAATTATACAAATTGAGATAAAAATATTTATAAATATATTATAAATAACTAACATTAATAAAAACTTGTTAAAAATAAAGAAAATTGTTACGAAAATGATAAACGTTATAAATCTTTTTATAAAAATAATAAAAATTGTTATAAAAATGATAAAAATAACAAAAATTGAAGTTAAATGATAAAAATAACAAAAAATTGTTATAAAAATGATAAAAATAACAAATACTGTTATCAAAAATTATAAAAGTAACAAAAATTGTTTTAAAATGATAAAAATAACAAAAATTGGTATAAAATGATAAAAATAACAAAAATTGTTCGAAAATGATGAAAATAACAAAAATTGTTCTAAAATAATAAAAATAAAAAACTTGTTTCAAAGGAATGATAAAAATAACAAAAGTTGTTCTAAAATGATGATAATAACAAAAATTGTTCTATAATAATAAAAATAACAAAAATTGTTGTTAAATAATAATAACAAACAATTGTTATAAAAATGATGAAAATAACAAATGCTGTTATAAAAATGATAAAAGTAACAAAAATTGTCCTAAAGTAATAAAAATAAAAGAATTGTCCTAAAGTAATAAAAATAAAAGAATTGTTTCAAGGAAATAATAAAAATAACAAAAATTGCTGTAAAAATTATAAGAATTGTTATAAAAATGATAAAAATATCAAAAGTTGTTCTACAATGATGAAAATACAAAATTTTTTTTAAAATAATGAGAATAAAAGAATTGTTTCAAAGAAATGATAAAAATAATAAAAATTACTATAAAAATGATAAAAATTGTTATAAGAATGATAAAAATAGCAAAAATTGGTCTAAAATGATAAAAATAGCAAAAATTGTTCTAAAATAGTAAAAATAAAAAAATTGATTCAGAGAAATGATAAAAATAACAAAAATTACTATAAAAATGATAAAAATTGTTATAAAAATGATAAAATTAACAAAAGTTGTTCTGAAATGATGAAAATAACGGAAATTGTTCTAAAATAACAAAAATAAAAGAATTGTGTCAAGTAAATGATAAAAATAACAAAAATTGATATAAAAATGATAAAATAACAAAAATTGTTCTAAAATGATAAAAATAGCAACAGTGTAATAAAATTTAACAAAAATTGTTTTAAAAATGATAAAAATAACAGGAATTGTTCTAAAATAATGAAAATAACAAAAACAAATTATATAAATGATAAAAATAACAAAAATTCTTTAAAAAAATCATAAAAATGCCAAGAAATGTACAAACCGATAAAAATAAAAAAAAATAGTTACAAATATGTACAAAACATATTTTAAATGATTAAAAATAGTATAAAACGACCATAAAAATGCAAAACTGTTTTCGAAATACGAGAGCGAATAAATAATGCATTTTTCAAAAATTGTATTGCTTGAATGAAAGAATTATAAATAAATCTAAATTACTACATTCTGTACATATATATGAATTATATTAACTATAGATTGTTTAAAAAAATAAACTAATGATAAATAAATCACACCTATGGAATTCTGTGATTGCATTAGACATGCCAGCAAAACTTGAAGCTATAGTGTTTATTTCTACTTGTTGAATTTTATTGCCATCGTCATTGTGAAGCATATAATCAGATCTGAACAAACCAAGGCTAATTTTCTGCAAAACGTTTTTAACTCAAAGTTATTAAACTACTCTGACTATTTTTTGTTGTATTTTTCTGTCAAAAATGTCATTAAATTTTACCTGATTGAAACCTTCCGCATACACGGCCTCATAAATTTCAAACAACTTTCTTGTAAAATCGTCAGCTTCGATAGTACTGCAAAGAAAAAAAACGAAAAATTAATTTCAAACTGTGCTAATAAATAATTACATTAAAAAACTATATATAATTCATGAAATAGAAAGAACTCATTAAAAATAAAGCATTAGAAATGAAGCATTCAAAATAAAGCATTCAAAAAAGCACTAAAAATAAATCATTAAAAATAAGTAATTAAAAAAATATAATTAATTGTAAAAATATAATTTTCATTATAGAAATTAAAACTACAAAAAATACACATTTCGAATTTTGGAAAATTAACATCAGATTCATAATCAGCGATTCTAAAAACCATTTCATTCAAAATTTCATAAAAATATAACAAGCTTAATTTTAAAGAACCAGCAGCCATATTGCATCCGCCATTTTGAATTTTTGAAAATGCTTCACATTCGGAAAAAGCCTGTGTTTTGTTCAATAGACAAATTCAGGATTTCTAAAGATTTGCATTATTTCCATAGTTATATACATTATAATTTAAAGTATTTATTAATTTTAATTATTATAATTCTAATAATCATTACTTCAATTTCATTGAAATTGTATTTGTAATTTGAATCTTTACCTTTTTAAAACTTCCGTTAAAAAATCATGATCATGAGCAACATTGTGCATAAGTTCATTAATCATTATTTGAATTTCAGCTGCTTTTTCAAATTCTTTCTTTGGAAACGTTGAAGGTACAAGTAAAAAAGGAGCAATTTGCACTTGATTGAAACTGAAGGGTTCTTTCGACCTCATACTTATCCCTAAAATGTGAAATAAAATAATTATTACAATTTTTCCAGGCAGAACAATTTCATTTTTTTAAAAAAGAAGAATCGTAATTTTCTTTGAAAGGCAAAATTGTAATTTTCTTTGAAAAGCAAAATCGTAATTTTCTTTAAAAAGTAATTCATACCATGCATAATTGCCCAATCCTTTGCTTTCTGCACAAGAATTTTTAATTCAGCTTCCGACAAATTTAAATCCACACAAGGTTTTAACTGACCCTTTTCCATGGTTAAAAAGACAAGAATATTTAAATTTATATTGTAATGAATATTTAAGAAGAACAAAAAACAAAAATGAAAAATAATTCAGGCTTTTTTCGATAGTATTTACAGACAAGGATGATTTACAAAATAAATAATCTACTTTATTGTTATATCATAATGATAATTGTTTTTTAAAAAGCATATCGTAATCAACACTATTATTTATCCACACGTCACAATACACGTGAGGATCATGGTTGGGAAAGTTGCTTGGCCACAATTGGACTATGTTGCGTAATTTACGTGCGTTTTAAAATTTAAAGGCGCGTTAACACCTTCTGTTAAACAGAAGAATACAGACTGTGTGTCTGTCTCTCTTTCTCTAATGCAAAGTTTACGGTTTGGACAAGTTTGACAGAAGGTGTAAATGCAGCTTTAGAACTTGTCCAAAACAGAGAGTTTGAACTTGTCCAAAGCAAACGATCTAAAAAGCTTGTCCAAATCGGAAATCAACTTTGTTTAGAGAAAGAGGTACAAATAAACAGTCTGTCTCTTTCATTTCAATGTAGAATTTGTTTTGGCACTTCTAAAGAAGGTGTAAATGCACCTTAAGTTTTGTTTCTCTGTCTTCCTTCGGCGACTTAATTAAAACACAACAATAGTAAGATATAAACATCTATACAGTAGAAGTAGTATTTTTTTCTCTCTTTTAAAGAAGAGAAAATTTTTTTCTCTCTTTTAAAGAAGAGAAATTTTTTTTCTCTACTTCATATATTCTTTCTGTAGCAAGCAGTTGTGTTGTGAATGTACCTTTAGTAGCTTAAAGGCGCATTCACAGCTCTTCCAGGGACAGGTTTTGGCACGTTTCTGCCAATTTTTCTTACGTAATTCACAAATACGTGAATTACATGACGTATTTCCCGTGAATTTCACAATTTTTCCAAAAATGAGTTTTAAACGACTTAAATTACTGTATAAAAAACAAGACAAATTTCAAACTATCCCTCACTCTAAGTAAATTACTTATTGATAATTTGTCTATAATAATTCACTTTAGTAAGTTGTTAATTATTAACATTTAACATAAACATAACATTATTTTGAATGAACGATATATACGTAACATGCGTTATGTAACTTACGTAAAAAAAACTTTCGGTCGCGTCACAGCCCATCCCTGAGATGTTAGACGTAAATGGACGTAAAATACGAAACTTTTCAAAAAAGCCGTTAAATTACGTATTAAAATGCAAATGTAATTACGATTTAAAACATGTAAACGATGCAATATGCGTAAACAATGTAAAATACGTAAATGATGTAAATTACGTAAATGATATAAAATGCGTAAATGATGTAAAATACGCAAACGATATAAAATACGTAAACGAAGTAAAAAACGCAAACGACGTAAAATACGTAAACGATTTAAACCCTGTAAATTCAAAAATGAGAACAAATTTCGATTTTAATTTATTTTTATTGAAATTATACTTGTTTAGTTGAACTAATCTGTCACTTTATCAATAAAATGACTGGATTTATTTTATACAAAACTTCAATTGTTCCTTGGTCCGTATCTAAACAAAAAATATTTTTTACAGTCATTTTAGAATAAAAGTGAAATGAGTAATAAGGAAACGAATGTCATTAATAAAAATTGCAAAATAATGAGTAGAAAATGTCAATTTGTAATTTTAGAAACATACCTTTAATTAAAGGCAGTGTAATTCTTAAAAAAGTATTTCTTTGTATTATATAAACTCCATTTCACGTTCGATTCCCACGAATCTTAATTGCTCAGTTGGTCCGTATCTAAACAAAAGAAATTGCATAATTAATACTTTTTGTTAATTACGATTACAGAAAAAATAATTAAATTATTTTTTCAACAAATTGAATAATTCAATTATTTTCTCAACAAATTGAATAATTTAATTATTTTACAACAAATTGAATAATTCATTTATTTTTTCAACAAATTGAATAGTTCAATTATTTTACAACAAATTGAATAATTCAATTATTTTTACAGCAAATTGAAAAATTCAATTATTTTAATAACAACTTAAATAATTCAATTATTAATAGCAAATTGACTAATTCAATTATTTAATAACGAATTATAAATTGAATTGCTTCATAACAAATTGAAAAATTCAATTAGGTAATAGCAAATTAAATAAATCAATTATTTAATAACAAATTACCAAAATCAATTGTTTAATAACAAATTCAACAATTCAATTATGTAATAGCAAATTGAGTGATTCAATTATTTAATAGCAAATTGAATAATTCAATTCTTTTAATAACAACTCGAATAATTCAATTCTTGAAAAAACAAATTGAACAATTCAATTATTTACCAAATTGAAAAAATGCAATAATTCAATAATTCATTAACAAAATTGCCGAAGTCAATATTTGCTAAATTAATAAAAAATTCAATAATCCATTAAATTTTATGCTTCAAATTATTGTCGAGCCTTTGTTTAAAATTTATCGAATTATTTTTCCTAATCACGAGTGAATAACATTTTTAGAACTCACCTATAATCAAAGAATAACTCCTCTCCAGGTTGAATGGCTCTCTTGGCAAAAATTCCAATCTTGTGATCGCCATTAACCATCATTACTTTCGCGTAACAATTTGGATTTATCGAGTGATTTGCGAATTTTATTTTGTTCCCTTTCCTAGTTGCGTCAACGACAAACTCTGTAAAAAATAAAATCAATTGTAACTGCTTAAAATCTTGCGATAATCATTTAAAAGTATTTCTTGTTAATATTATTAAACACTACTATTGCTTTTTTTTTTATTAAGAAACAAAATAATTTGAAAACATCAACTCACCACTGTTCAAATTGAATAAAAAGCTGCACATGTATTTGTCATAAACTTTGCCTCGTCTGTCCGCTTCATCTTGACTAATAATCTCTCCACAATATTCCGAGATGAATTCATTTTTCACCGCAGATTCTTTTAAGAAAATCCCCCAGCCAGCAACATCAGAGGGAGCCAGCAACAAATGTTTGTCTGTTAAATAGAAAATTCAATTATTGATAGTGAAATTTTCAATAATTTAAAATCAAATTCTTCATTGAAATAAATTTGAATTTTTGACCATACAATTCGCTTGTTCTAAATTTTCAGAAAAAAAAAATGAATAAACATTGAATAATGGTCCTTTAAAATACCTCTTGCAGGGAGAATTTTTCAATATTTTGTAAGAATTTGAATTATTTTTGAAAAAATGAAAGTTTTTTTAATTAATGCTCTTAGGATTATTGCAAAAAAAATTTTATATAGAATTTAAATTACTCAAGATAATTATTTTTATAATTAAAACCATTTTAAGTATTTTCAAGTATTTTTAAGTATTTTTAAGTATTTTTAAATATTTTGAAGAATTTTTAAATATTTTGAAGTAGTCTGAAGTATTTCAAAGTAATTTTAAATATTTTGGAATATATTAAAAATGTTTTTAAGTATTTATAAGTATTTTCAAATGTTTTTAAATATTTTTAAGTATTTTGAAGTAGTCTGAAGTATTTTAGAGAACTTTTAAGTATTTGAAAATATTTTAAAGTAATTTTAAGTATTTTTAAGCAGTCTGAAGTACTTTAAA
>WNHD01002079.1:0-17757 GCA_011057455.1 Ganaspis sp. Gsp50
ACTTTTCAGCATTTTTAGATATTTTGAAGTATTTTAAAATATTTTTTAATTATTGGGAAGTATTTTGAAATATTTTTCAATTACTGGGAAGTATTTGAACAATTTTAAAGTAATTACTTGTATTTTTAAATATTTTGAAGTACTCCTAAGTATTTTAATGTATAGTTTTGAATATTTTGGAATATTTTAAAGTATTTTAAAATATTTTGAAGTGCTCTAAACTATTTTGAAGTAGTTTTCAGTATTTTGGAATAATTTAAAGACTCTTTAAGTAATTTTAAGTATTTTGAAGAAGTCTGAAATATTTTGAAGTAATTTTAAGTATTTTTACATTATTAAAAGACTTTTCAGCATTTTTAGATATTTTGAAGTATTTTAAAATATTTTTTAATTATTGGGAAGTATTTTGAAATATTTTAAAGTTTTTTAAAATAATTAAAAGTAGTTTTAAATATTTTGAAGTAGTCTGAAGCAGTTTTTAGTATTTTGTAATATTTTAAAGATATTTTAAGTAATTGTAAGTATTTTGAAGTATTTTTAATTATTTTGAAGTATTTTAGAATAGTTTTAAATATCATGAAATATCTTAAAGACATTTCAAGTGTTTTTAAATATAATATTGAAGTATTTTAATATATTTTGAATCATTAGGAAGCGTTTAAAATATTTTTAAGTAATTTGAAGTATATTAAGATATTTTAAAGTACTTTAAAGTACTCTGAAGCATCTTCAATACTTTAAGAAAAATTTAATATCTTTTATATCTCATTTAATACTTAAAAGTACTAATATTTTTAAAAAATATGAACTATTTTGAATTATTTTTAAATATCTTGAAGTCTTTAAAGTAATGATTTTGAAGTATTTTAAACTAATTATAAATTAATTTTAAGTATAATTAAATATTGCAAAGTGTTTTTTAATATTTTGAGGACTTTTAAAGTAATTTTAAGTATAAGTAAAAAATTGTAAATATTTTTAAGTGTTTTTTCAACTCTTTTTAAGTGCTTTTTAATATTTTTAAATATTGGTAATTATTTGAAAATATTTCAAAGTAATTAAAAGTATTTTCAAATATTTGGAAGTACTTCGAAGTATTCTGAAGTACTATAATCGTTGAAAAGTTATTAAAATATAAAACATATTGATAAATAGGGGGAAAGGGAGAAATGTACTTGATTTTAGGTGTTTCAGAGAATTTTCTTAGGAAAAGGGGAAAATAAGGGGAAAAAGTGGATTAGGTAAAAAGGGAGACGAATATTAAATATATGTATACAGTCAACTCTACGAATAGTGCCGCAGATCTGCACAAATTTGCAGAAAAAGTGCTCGAGTGAGAACAAAAGAAAAGCGATACTATTCATCAAGTTTTAGTGGCATTATTCGTAGAGTTTCAATGGCACTATTCGTAGAGTTTTAGTGGCACTATTCATAGAGTTTTAGTGGCACTATTCATAGAGTTTTAGTGACACTATTCGTAGAGTTTCAATGGCACTATTCGTAGAGTTTTAGTGGCACTATTCATAGAGTTTTAGTGGCACTATTCTTAGAGCTTTAGTGTTAGTGACACTATTCGTAGAGTTTCAATGGCACTATTCGTAGAACTGACTGTATTTAAAAAATATACTTCGTCTTTTTTGTAGAAGTAACTTTAGATAAAATATTTTTCTAATCTTGAAGAATTACTGTATTTCGATACAAGCCATTGAGAATAAACAACAAAGAGAAAAGCAGGTTATCACGTGAAATGGATTCTTATGTAAACCAACACACGCAAACTACATGCAACTTGAGAGATCTGATCGATGGGCTCTAAACTGAAATTGAATGAAAATAAGTTGAATTTAATATTTTACTCTGGCTATTACGTAAAGAAATTGTACTTTTGCATACTTGAGAGTCCATATAGTGAGAAACGAAAATTGATCGAAAAATCCTTTCCCTCTTTCGTAATAATTTCGTCTTTTTTTCGAAAATTACTCGAAAAGTAAAAAATTATTTTAAACGATTCATTCTTTTTCATCTGATTTTGTTTTTTTAAACTTTTCATTTTGTTCTTTTAAAACAATTTCGATTTCGTTTTTTTAAAACAATTGATTTTGTTTTCTTAAGGAGGAATCAAACAAAGTGAGGTTATGTTTTTGTGTAAAATTTTGCTTTTTCAATTAGAAAGAATCTTTTATTGCAATTTGCTTTAGTCGAAAGCTGCCAAATGTTATTTAAAACAAACTGTAAAAAAGTACATGTAAAAAATTACAAAAACTACATTTCAAAACAAATTTCAAAAAATCTACTTTCTGACCCAAAACTACAGAAAATCAGAAACAGCGATTCCGTTTCAGAAAGTGAATTTTTTAAAAGTTTTGTTTAAAATAACATTTAGCAACTTTCAACTAAAGAAAACTGCAATGAAATATTGTTTCCAATTGAAAAAGCGCCATTTTTCACAAAAACATAACCTCACTTTCAATGTTTGTCTGATTTCTCCTTTTGATTTTCCATTTTTTTTTATTTTTTGCCTTTTCTTTGATTTCTTTGCCACCAACCAAAGCAAACGAAACCAACCGTTTCACATCTTCTACAAAGTTTTCTAAAACTATTGCAATTGCAATAATTTCGTTTTAAAGTTAACTTTAAAATGAAATTTACATTTACAAAACTGCTCTCTATACAACAGAAAATGAATTTTGTCAATTAATATATAAATCCAGGAGTGAAAAAGTTTTGTAAAATTCATTAAAAACATTTTTTTCCATGTAGCAGGATTATTCAATTAAAACAAAAAGTATGCAATATTTATTTAAATCTTTCTAGGTTAAAATGTAAAATAATATAAAAATAACAAAGGATAAAAACCCAACTCTTTCAATTAGTAGAGAAAAATACAAGAATATAAAAAAATGCACAACAATGCTCCTTTTACCGGAAATTGCCAAAATAATATGATCGTGAAAATATAAAAATGAACAAAATAGAATGAGAACAGTAAAAAACATGCTATTCGTTATTTGAGTCCAAATAGCATCTTTCATCCATTAAAGTTTATTCGTCCAGAAAATACCATAGGTCATTCGTTCACAACTTCAAATCCAATGAACAAAACCATTCAAACGTGTATGATTTATACATAAAATTCGCAGTATAATCATAAAATGTGAAATTTAAATGAATCAGAAAACGTCACAAATTTGAATACAGAATCAAAAAAATCTGACAACTGGGGCCCTATATGGGCGCTAATGTGGCTCTGACTAGGTCCTATTTAGGCGCTAATGTGGCTCTGTCCAGGCCCTATTTAGGCGCTAATGTGGCTCTGTCCAGGCCCTATATGGGCGCCAATGTGGTCCTATAAAGCCTCAAATGTGGCCCTATAAAGGCGCTAGTGTGTCTCTGCTTAGGCGCCAATGTGGTACTGCCTAGGTCCTAATTTGGCGCTAATGTGGCTATGTCTAGGCCTTATATAGGCGCCAACGTGGTCCTATAAAGCCGCAAATGTGAACTTATAAAGGCGCTAATGTGGCTCTATCTAGGCGCTAATATGGCTCTATCTAGGCTCGAGTATAGCTCTAGCTAGGCGCTAGTGTGGTTCTGTTTACGCGCTAATGTGGCTCTATCTAGGCTCTAGTGTAGCTCTAGCTAGGCATGAGTGTGGTTCTGTTTAGGCTTAAATGTGGCTCTATTTAGGTTCTGTTTAGGCTTTAATGTGGCTCTATTTAGGTTCTAGTGTAGCTCTATCTAGGCGCTAATGTGGCTCTATCTATGCCCCATATAGGCGCTATTATGGCTCTGTCTAGGCCCTATATAGGCGCTAACGTGTCCCTATTTTGGCCAATGGAAGAGCCGCATGCAATAACCGCCTCAACGAATAAATCATTATCCCTTCCTTGAGCCAGACTCTGGCTGTGTTCAGAGGCTGTTGCTGCACCCACATTTTAATGAAATTACATTTCATCAAAACTAAATTTGTAAGAGAGTTGACGCCAATTAAACTCTGACCTTCCAAAAGAAGAGGACAATCAGTTCCATGAATTATCTAATTCTTATTTCCAAACCATTAGATTCGCGTTCCGGGAAGAAACCATATGCACAGACGTGAACGAACTCGAGTTTGTTGACACTAATCCAGCAGCAGCTTCATGACTCGTGTATTTCGATTTTACGCCGAGGTAAATCCAAAACAATGTTGGAGGAGCGACGGCAATCGATGTACCTTGGGAATCGAGACCAATGCTTGCATCTCTGGAATCCATGAACAAGAACAAAGACTCCGCGACCTTCGAATCACGAAAGTCAACGGCAACATTTACCAAATCCTCTATCAGGACGCTCAGACTCAAATAGTAAATAAATTTTTTCGATAAATTTCATTATACTTTTGGTACTTTAACGGGTGTAGGAATTCTGTCGTGGCGCCATCTTGGGCCTAAGAATTGCTACTTTAATGGGCGTGGGAATTCTATCGTGGCGCCATCTTGGGCATAGGTAGATTAAAATTTAGGATCAGGGGTGGGATTTTCTATAGCATCAGCGCTAAGTAGCGTTTTTTATTATTTAGAGAATTAAACTAAAATACTTTTGTTGTAATTTATAGTAGATGAAATTAGTAATTATATTCTGTTTGTACTTTCCTAATACTTTAATTTATAAGATCGTTGAATTCTGTCTTGGCGCCTTCTTGGGGCTAAGCATTGCTATTTTAGAGTGTAGGAATTTTCTCCTGGCGCCATCTTGGATTTAAAGATTGCGATTTTAATGGGCGTAGGAATTCTCTCCTGGCGCCATCTTGGGTCTAAAGATTGCGATTTTAATGGGCGTAGGAATTCTGTCCTGGCGCCATCTTGGGTCTAAACATTGCCACTTTAATGCGCGCAGGAATTCTGTCCTGGCGCCATTTTGTATCCAAACTAGGGCCAAACCAGGGCTGGGATTCTCTATAGCACCAGCGCTAAGTAGCGTTTTTTTATTTAGCGAATTAAACTAAAATACTTTTGTTGTAATTTATAGTAGATGAAATTATTAATTATATTCTGTTTGTACTTTTCTAATACTTTAATTTATAAAGATCGTTGAACTCTTGTCAGGGCACCATCTTGGATCTAAAGATTGCCATTTCATCGAGTGTAGGAATTTTCTCCTGGCGCCATCTTGGGTCTAAAGATTGCGATTTTAATGGGCGTAGGAATTCTGTCCTGGCGCCATCTTGGGTCTAAAGATTGCGATTTTAATGGGCGTAGGGATTCTGTCCTGGCGCCATCTTGGATCCAAAACTAGGGTCAAACCGGGAATTCTCTATAGCACCAGCGCTAAGTAGCGCCTTTTATTATTTAGCAAATTAGACTAAAATACTTCGTTGTAATTTATAGTAGATAAAATTAGTAATTATATTCTGTTTGTACTTTCCTAATACTTTAATTTTTAAAATTCGTCGCATTCCAACATTTTGCTTCTATTGAGTTTCATTTTATTTCAAGATTTCTCGTGGAGAAAATAAAAACACGAAAATGTTCGTTTTCAAGAAATCGGTTCAGTTGCTTGAAATCGTCGGTTAATTTTAAAACATCTTGTAGACGTAGATTGTAGATGAAACATCTCAGCCGGCGTTTGTGTGTAGGTTCAACTTTCTACCTGCCGCTGCCGGTTTCATTCAACGGAAACCCTAAAAACATCTGTTCTCGTCCAAGAAGTGTGCACCAAGGTTTATAGACCTCTTCATGTCAATTACATTTGTTAGAAACCAACTTCATGACTCAGGCGTTTTTGTCCAAAACCCATTGCGACATGAAAACAAAATCTACTGGTAGTTTTGACACAAAAACTGGTACTTTTGCAAAAAGGAATTTTCTGATCGTTGCACATTCAGTTTCGTAATTTTGTTACAAACTTCTATGTTGCTGACGTTACGTTTGTCATTAACATCTTCAGAGTTGGGAAACAAAAAAATGCATCAAAATATTTTTTTTTCAAGTCGTTTTGTCAAGTCGCTAACAATTTGTTTCTCTTGCATTTTTGTTCTTGCTTGTTTTTTCGTACATGTCTTTTCATGAATTTTTTGTTTTGCATGTTTTTTTCTTGAATGTTTTGTCTTGCATGTTTTTTTCTTGAATGTTTTGTCTTGCATGTTTTCTTCTTGAATTTTTTTTCTTGCACGTTTTTTTCTTGAATGTTTTTTCTTGCACGTTTTTTTCTCGAATGTTTTTTCTCTCATTTTATTATGTTGAACACAAACTTTTTACTTTGTAAAATGCGTGTCACTGGTGCACTAAAAGTTATTGTTAATCACTGGATTTTGCATTTGCAAGTATACCAAGTTTCAGAAAAAACAGTCGGCGATTTTCGGAATTTTGATTCACTTTTTTATTAGCACAAAGGCTCACTTCTGCACACACAAAGTTCCGCACACTAGAGAATTTCTTGACTAAAAAAGGCGTCATTCGTTTGATCACAAATAAAAAACTTTTGTGTCAAAAACGATGAAAATTTGAAGGTTGAAACGATCAAGTCGAAACGAAGGCTTGAAAAAATGTTCAGTCTCGCAAACAAAGCTTCAATTTACAAAAATATTTTATTTGCCTCTCGGTTACAAAAAACAAACACCAAAACACTAATCACAATTTCCATGAATATCTTGAGTTGCGAGTCCAATGGCACGAGTGTAAACTGCAGATTCCTAAAACGCCGGTGCTAGAAAGAAAAAGATTTTTAATAAATTCCAAGACATTTAACCTACCTTTGAGAGTCAGAATTCCAAGTAAAAGAAGATAGTGTAATGTAATCCAAATAAAGGGGGTAAGGGGGTGGGGATATGGAGAAACAAACACTGGCAAACTAATCTTTTCCAAGAAAAACACTGTACACTTGGGCACTATCAAGAAGATCTTGGACACTATAAAAGACTCTCACAGAAAAACGAAAGAATCACAAAAACCATAAAGGGTCGATTGCACTTGAGTTAGCACTTTTTAGCACTTGACTATACAAAGGCGCATAGTATCTCACTCGCGAAAACGCGACTGGGCGCAGGAACGCGACGCCAACAAAGAGACTACCGTCACGTTGGAGCGGCAAGCCGAAACTAGCGCGGCGCGCGGCTGCTAACGACGGCGAGCCTATGCCTTCCCCCCACCTTGGAGAAACTTTTACGCGGCCGAACCTGATCTCTCTTTCATTTTTCTCTCTCGCTCTCGCGACTTGTCCGTTACCCTACCCTGCCCTGCCGCCTTAAGTCTCGACGTCTGGAGCGAGTCGCAACGTGCACTGTCACATTCACGCTCTTGCACTTGACTGCCTTTGTTTGTTTGCATTTTCTTGCTTCTGTTACTTATTAGCATCTATCAAATCAAACGGTAAATCATAGAAATGAGTCACTTGGACTCGGCAACTGGAAATATTGGCGGCCATGGTTTTGCAAAGTTACTAATTATTAATAGTGTCGATGGCATTTCGTATTCGGAAAAGTGAGCGATAAGATTAGTTTACGTCAGCACCGCGTTTGGGAGAATCCAATTTTGAACGAGGAAGGAATTTTTGCGGAAAGAGTCTTGATGCAAGAAGTGTAGCTTTTTGGGTGGAAGTTACGTGGCTAATATGTGACCTGCACAGTTGTGGGAACTTATCCCCCTGCTTACGAATCTGAAATCAGATTTTTAAAATTCAAAATGTCGGATCCAATATGGCACCCAAAAATTGTGAGACTCGTATGCGGATTCAGGGAAAACATATTGAAAGTTCATTACATTTGCTCTCGCATTTGCTTGAAACTTGTTAATCGGAGAATTTTGGGGTGATTACGAATATTGTTTCAGATTTATAAAATTCAAAATGGCGGATCCAATATGGCTGACAAAATTTAAACAAGGCTTCCCTATGAAGCAATACTCGGATTTGCTTGAAATTCGTTTCAGTTTCGTATCAGTGACATTTGTGACATTACTGAATATTAAAATGAGTGAAAAAAAGTATATTCTAATAAGAAATAAGGCACGTGTCACGCGACTTTAAACGCGATTTTCTCGAAACCATTTTTTGAATTGGCACGCAGCATAACTTAAAGAGTTTTCAATTTTTTCAGTCATTTTTTCATCACATTTGAAATGACATTTTGAAATATGTGGCCGATTTTTGATAAAGTAAAATTTTTATTTTATAAGTACAAATAGGTGCTCAGTTTTTCGTCGAAAATTGCATTTTTAACTTTATTTTTAGCATTCTAGAATGGTCTAACCTATTTAAATACTTGAACTTCTACAAAATATTTTAATGTACTTGAAATGTATTTAAAATACACCAAAATACTTAAAACTACTTTAAAATATTTCGGAATACTTCAAAATACTGTAAAATATTTGAAACCATAAAATTATTTTAACAATTTTCCAAATGCTTTCCAATACTTCAAAATATTTTAAAATAATTACAAATATTTTAAAATAATTGCAAATATTTTAAAATAATTACAAATATTTTAAAATAATTAAAAATACTTAAAATTACTTTAAAATGTTTCCAAATACTTCCTATAATTCAAAATATTTAGAAACGCCTTAATACTAAAAAATATTTAAAAATGCTTGAAACAACTTTAAATACTTCAGGATACTTCAAAATACTTCAAAATCTTTAAAAATCTTCCAAAATATTTAAAAATACTTAAAATTACTTAAAAATATTCCCAATACTTTCTTAAAACTTTAAAATATTTAGAAATACTTCAAAATATTTAAAAACACTTAAGGATGTTCATTTGATTAACATAACCTCAAAACTAAAAAAGTAGTTTTAATTAAGAAATAAGACTTTTATAAAAAATTAACCGTAATTAAGGAACGGTGTATAAGTTTAATAATCCACATTGTGAACTTGTAGAGAATTATTTTCTGAAGCAAATAAACCGTCATTCCATTAAATTGAATGATTCTAAAAAGTTTCTATAGAAGGGATGTGGAAAGTAAATTTTCATAAATTAAATTCGCTGTTAAATGATAATTTAAAAACGATTTTTAATAAATCCATTTTTTACGAAAATCGTATAAATGAATCTTTCGAAATTTTATGAAATTGCTCGTATATGCACTTTTATTTCGTAATAAAAACTATTTTCCAGTTTTGAGGTTATGTTGATCAAATGAACATCCTTAAGTTTTTTTTAAGTATTTTGAAGTATTTCTAAATATTTTGAAGTATTTATAAATATTTTGAAGTATTTATAAATACTTTAAAGTTTTAGGGAAGTATTGGAAATATTTTTAAGTAATTTTAAGTATTTTTAAATATTTTGAACGATTCTTATATATTTTGAAGTATTTTTAAGTAGCCTGAAGTATTTTAAAATAGTTTCAAATATTGTTAAATATTAGGAAGTATTTGTAAACAATTACAAATAATTTTAAGTATTTTGAAATATTTTTAAGTATTTTGGAATATTATGAAGTAGTCTGAAGTATTTTAAAATAGTTTTAAATATTCTTAAGAATTTTGAAATACTCGGAAGTATTTTGAAGTAATTCTAAGTATATTTAAATATTTTGCAGTATTTCGAAATACTTTGAAGTAGTCTGAAGTATTGTAAAGTAGTTTTAAGTATTTTTAAGTATTTTTAAACATTCTGAAGTATTTTAATATATTTCAAAGTATTAGGGAAGTACTTGGACATATTCTTAAGTAATTTTTAGTAATTTTAAATATTTTGAAAGATTTTTATAAATTTTGGAATATTTTGAAGTTGCCTGAAGTATTTTAATGTAGTTTGAAGTATTTGTGAAATATTTTGTAGTATTTGGAAAAATTTAAAAATAATTTCAAGTATTTCGAAATATTTAAAAGTATTTTGAAATATTTTGAAGTAGTTTAAAGTATTTTAGAATGGTTTTAAGTATTTTTAAATATTCTTAAATATTTCAAAATAATCTGAAGTATTTTAAAATAATTTTAACTACCTTTAAAAAATTTTCAGTATTTTGAAGTTGCTTTAAGTATTCTGCAGTAATGTTAAGAATTTTTAAATATTTAAAAAAGAATATTTTGTAGTATTTGGAAAAATTTTAAAATGATTTTAAGTATTTTTAAATATTTGAAAGTATTTTGAAATATTTTGAAGTAGTCTGAAGTATTTTAAAATAGTTTTAAGTATTTTTTTAAGTATTCTTAAATATATGGAAATACTCTGAAGTATTTTGAAGTTGTCTGAAGTGTTTTAAAGTAGTTTTTAGTATTTTTAAATATTCTTAAATATTTCAAAATAATCTGAAGTATTTTGAAATAATTGTAACAACCTTCAAAAATTTTTCAGTATTTTGAAGTTGCTTTAAGTATTCTGAAGTTATTTTAAGTATTTTCAAGTATTTAAAGTAAATATTTTGTAGTATTTGGAAAAATTTAAGATTGATTTTAAGTATTTTTAAATATTTGAAAGTATTTTTAAATATTCTTAAATATTTTAAAATACTCTGAAGTATTTTGAAGTTATTTTAAGTACGTTTAAATATTTTTAAGTGCTTTTATATATTTTGCATTATTTCGAAGTACTTTTAAGTAGTCTGAAATATTGTAAAGGAGTTTTAAGTATTTTTAAATATTCTGAAGTATTTTAATATATTTTAAAGTGTTAAGGAAGTATTTGGACATATTCGTAAGTAATTTGCATTATTTTTAAATAATTCTAAATATTTTGAAGTATTTTGAAGTTGTCTGAAGTGTTTTAAAGTAATTTTAAGTATTGTCAATATTTTAAAGACATTTTAAGTATTTGTAAATATTTTAAAAGCATTTTAAGTATATTTTAAAAGTATTTAAAAGACTTCAGACTATTTGAAAATATTTATAAATACTTCAAAATATTTAAAAACACTTAAAAATACTTAAAATGGTTTATAATTGAAAACAGTAACATTGAGTAATTTCAATTATCTCTATAGAAAATTCTTGCTGCAATAAACCTAAATAAATAATGCAAATTGTTAAAAAATTGTGCCAACAAAAAGTTTCACTAAAATAACGAAAATTTAATTTACCAATAAACATAAAATCATTGCTTTTTTCTAGTCATCAATATTTACATTTTTTAAAATTACAAATTTTATTTTACGAATTAGATCTACGATAATAATATATAAAATAAAATAATATCACTAAATCGAAAAATAAATAATAAATCTAATTAAGCTTCTTATAAGGAAAAGCGATTTCAAGTTTTTTTTTCAAAGAAAGATTTAAAGGTTCTTTACAAGTTCAAGGGCAAGAATGACCTGAGCAAAGAGGCGCCAATGTGAGGATCATCTGTTTACCAGATTTCATGGGATTAGTCGAGAAAAAAGTTGGAAAACATTTTTTTCCATTCCCCAGAGTGGCAATTGAAACTCTGAATCGTAAAAATCGCTTTTCAAAAGTCAGAATTGAATAGATTGTCCACGTGTTTATAATTTACGACACCAGCCTCGTGTGTAAGTTATTGTGGAATGTCGTCAATAAAATGCAGAGCTGAATATTGCCTTTCGAAGGAATGTTAAAAATATTCGTTAATACGGAAGAAAAATTAAAATATGGATAAAATTAAATTGAAGCCGCGGAGAGGTTCTATGTAATGAAAAATAAGAGAATGCCGGCAAACGGGAAAAAAGTCCCTTGATTGGCTCGCCAGAGATGAAGACACATTAGATATACAGTTAGGAACAATTTTTTAAATTAAGACAGTAGAAATAAAGTGTGAAATCATAGAAAACTGTCAATTAAAAATTCGTGAAAGTAGAACACAGAGAAAACGTTTTTTCAAGAAAAGAAAGAAAAAAATCAATTTTTTTTTGTTCAAAAGAATTTTGAAATTTTTTTCTGTAATTTCGCGGAATTGAATGAATTTTTAGCGTGAGAAACGATCAACACTTGTTCCATGGCTGCAATTGGGTCATTTTTAAAAATTCAGAGTCGCTCGAGTAATATAAAGACATTCGAGGAGAATCAAGAAGTTGTTGAGTTTGGAAGGATACTCGAGAGTTTGGAACTGACGCCTCTTCTGAAACTGATGGAGAAATGCTGAAGTTCCTATTCCTCATGAATTTCCTTCGCGGTTGCATTGAGGAGCAAGAGCTCTTGTGTTCAATACCCGATCGCGTCTTCGCTCCCTATGCTCGTTACTCAAAGTAATCCTAAACTGACATTGGCATAGTTTCTCCGAAACGGATTTCTCCTGCGAACAGAAAAAAGGGAAACAAAAGAATTTTGAATCTTGAAATAATAAGAAACGTATTTATTTTATTTCGTCTGCATCTTCCTAACCTCCGAAAACAAGAAATTTGAGTTTAAATTGTTGTAAAATTTCTATAAACAACATAAAAGATGTAAAACTTGCCTTTTTGTAATTTCTGAAGTGTTACCTTTAATTTAAGACCGGAAAACTTGAAAAATATTCAGTGGTTCCCGAGATATGACTTAAAACGTCCGCGCATGTAATTCGGCCAAACTGAGATTTTACCTGAAACTAACAAAAGCACGCAAACAAACGATCTCGAATGCTGCAAACTATTGTGATGTATTTTGGACCGCTGAATCCGAATCTGATGATAGAACTCAAAAGTTATTTCGCGATTTCTTTCTAGCCTCAAAAAATAATTTAAGTTTAAATTGTTGTAAAATGTATAAAAAGTGTAGTAAACATCTAGAGCTTACATCGATGTAAACTATGGAGTATTACCTTTAATTTAAGCCCAGAAAACTTGAAAAATATTGAGTAGTTCGCGAGATATGACTCAAAATGTCCGCGCATATAAATCGGCCGAGCGTTAAAGCCATTGTAAAATCAAGCTTGGCCGATTTACAAACGCGAACGTTTTGAGTCATATCTCGGGAACCACTGAATATTTTTTAAGTTTTCTGGGCTTAAATTAAAGGTAATACTTTAAAGATTACATTAGTACTGGTTTTGAATTTTTTATTTTGTTTAAACAATTTTTACAACAATTTAAACTTAAATTTTTTCTTTTTTGGAGCTAGAAAGAAAACGCGAAGTAACCGAGGAAGTAACTTTTAAATTCTAACCTTTGATTCGGATTCAGCGACACGAAACACGTCAGTAATGACTAGTCTCGTCTGTCGGACAAAAAAATTATTTTATTGTGTGGGGCTGTGCAATTTTTAAATATCTCCATTAAAATTCTAATGAAAATTACGAAATTTACATAAATATTGCATAATTGGCTTCAATTTTTTAAAAAATTATGCACATCCTATTTTAGCCAAAAATTAATGTCCCGCTGCAGTCCAGCGCTTCGTTTTCATCACGGCTACATATCATGAATATCAATGAATATTCATGCAAAATTCCTTTTGTGAGTTGAATAATAGAAGGTAAACGATAATTATGCATTTATTTTCCTTTGTTGATTCTTTCAAAAATGACGTGAAAACACTGCCAACAAAAATAGATGATGAAACTTTGGATTGAAGTTTGGAGGAAACTGGAGACCTTATTGTCCATGTAGTGACTAAAGAAAAGTATAGAAATAGAAAAACGGATTTTTCGAAAATAGACTGGTTTTGCATATTACAGACAACATGATAAAATCTTATTCTGTAAATTAAAATAATTGAATTCCATTCGTATGAAACATCTCAAGTTTCTACAGAAAGCTTTATATAGAAAATATTTTCTATTTTGCATTTAGAGTGTGCCAGTAATTTGTCAGAAACAAGTGCCAAGATTGTCCGTTTGTTTCAAAATTGTCAGAAAATTGTCCGAAAATTTTTAAAAATTTGTTATAAACTGTCAAAATTGTACTGGAAATGTATTCGAAGATGATCTGAATGGTCCGAAATATGGTCCAATTATATGAACATGTGTCCGAAGATTGTCCGAAATATCGAAAATGTATTCGAAAATTGACCAAATGATATCGGAAATTTGTCCGAAGATTGTCCGCATGATATCGAAAATATGTCCGAAGATTGTCCGAATGGCAAAAATTGTCCGAAGATTGGCCGAAAATTATCCGAATGATATCGGAAATATGTCCGAAGATTGTCCGCATGATAGGGGAAATATGTCCGAAGATTGTCCGAACGATATTGAAAACGTGTCCAAAGATTGTCCGAAAATTATTCGAATGATATCGGAAATATTTCTGAAGATTGTCCTAAGGATATCGGAAATGTGTCCGAAAATTGTCCGAACGATTTTGGAAATGTGTTCGAAAATTCTCCGAATAATATCAGAAATGTGTCCGAAGATTGTCCAAATGGCATAGGACATGTGTCCGAAAATTGTCCGAATGGTATCAGAAATGTATACAGATTGTCCGAATTGTATCGAAGATGTGTCCAAATTGTCTAAATAGTGTTCGAATCCAGACTCTACAGTAGGACTTAATAGTAAAATTGTTACAGCACCTATTTTTTAAATAACGCAATTTTTAAAATCAAAAAGAAACTCAATAAAAATGTGTTAATTGGACCACTGGATTGCATTTCTTTATTTGAAACAAATCTTCAGTGATACAAAATATTTCCGTCCAGTTGCTGTTTTAATGAAGCAATTAACATATTCAATATCCTATTAAGCACGTACTCGCCGACTAAAAGTACTTATTAATTAATAAAGCAAATTCAGAAATAAAGTGTGCCAATCTTATAACCATGCTAATTTTATGCATGTCGATAATAATCCTCAGTAGTCTGTTCTGCTCTGCTTGTCCTTAAGATCAATGTAACTATGTTGATCACTATCAATATCCTATGTTCAACTCCAGTATATCAAAAATACTAAAAAGAATTTTCAGTTTCTCTCTTATTACGCTGGATTTGAGAAGGGAGCGTAAGCTTCAATTCGTTACCAGGGATCCAAGAAAGCTCATAATAGTGAGGGATGAAACTCGAGGGTAGATGGTCTTATGGGCAATGGGTATGAGGATATGATCTCTCGTCGATTCGTCATCGCCGATTATTATTGACTGAAATGGAGAAAAGAACAAAAAGCTTTTTAGATTCAGTATCAAAAGGAACAATTGAAATATGTAGCAAAAGCTTGAAGAAAAAGAAGAAAAAGAAGAAGAAGAAGAAGAAGAAGAAGTATATAAAAGAATATAATAAAATCGAAACACTCTACAAAAGTAGGATAGGCAAATCCTACTGACCAACAATGTTCCTCGGACAATTGCGTACACATTTCGCAAATAATGAGGACACATTGTGGACACATGTGGACACTTTGCAAGCACATTATAATGCGGACACATTTTATTTATTCAATTGCGGACATATAACGCGGACACATTGTGGACACATTGCGGACACATTTCGGACAAATTGCGAGCACATTTTATTTATTTGAAAATTTGGACACATTTCATTTATTCTATTGCGGACACATTGCGGACACATTTCGAAAATAATGCGGACACAATTTATTTATTCAATTGCAGACATATAACGCGGACAAATAATGCGGACACGTTGTGGACACATTTCGGACAAATTGCGAGCACATTATAATGTGGACACATTTTATTTATTCAACTGCGAACACATAATGCGGACACATTTTGTGCGGACAGATTGCGGACACGTTTCAAAAATAATGCGGACACATTTTATTTATTTAATTACGGACATATAACGCGGACACATTGTGGACACATTGCGGACACTTTTCGGGCACATTTCAGAAAAATTGCGGACACATTTTGGACACATTTCGGACAAATTTCTAGCACATTATAATGTGGTCACATTTTATTTATTCACATAAAGCGGACACATCTTGTGCGGACAGATTGCGGACACGTTTCAAAAATAATGCGGAAACATTTTATTTATTCAATTACGGACATATAACGCGGACACATTGTGGACACATTGCGGACACTTTTCGGGCACATTATAATGTGGACACATTTCGGACAAATTTCGAGCACATTATAATGTGGACACATTTTATTTATTCACATAAAGCGGACACATTTTGTGCGGACAGATTGCGGACACATTTCGGACAAATTGCGAGCACATTATAATGCGGACACATTTTATTTATTCAATTGCCGACATATAATGCGGACAAATAATGCGGACACATTTCGAAAATAATACGGACACATTTCGGAAATAGTGCGGACTTTTCCGCACACATTTAAGAAATAATGAATTTCGGACTACAATAATAAAGAAAACCTTGAACCTCAGCGAAACATGAATATTGCCAGAGATTATTCTTTTCTAGAGTGTTATATAGTTACCTGTCTCGTAACCTGTCGATGTTATTACAGATTGCTTTGGTCATCACTTCCTTATTATAAGTCTGGATTTGATACATTACATGTGTAGATGACACAAATACGTCGTCGCCCCCCGAACATTATGGCAATGATGAAGACTTCCTGTTCGTATCTCTTTTGCAGTTTGAAAGTGCATAGCATGCGAGTTGGCTCTCGTGTGTAAATCTTGGTGTCACTTACCTCCGACGTCGAATATGCTCTTTCCGCACAGAGTCGGAATAAATAGAGAATGAGAAGGATAAAACGTCTGACTGAAATGGGTCTTGAAGGAAATAAGAAAGCCAGGAGCAAAAGTAAGCCAAACTATACAAAAAAGAATTTCGGCATTTTCAGCTCATACTGCCTTAAATATGAAAGCAACATGCACATCGTACTTCCGCTCTGCAAGTCCATTTTTGAAAGATACATTGCTCAATTTTAGCAGCGAAATGAACTCGAAACTTTTTGGTACTAACCAGAATTTATTTTTATACTTTTTGAAGTGATTTTCTATTTTGTTGTTACTTGTAATTGCAATAGTAATTTCAATGTCTACAAGCAGAAATTGTAGACAAGAAAATAATTTTTAGGATCATCGATTCAATATTTTATTTTAGTTTTAATTTTGAAAAAGCGACCAGAATTTGTGTAGAGTTGAGTGTGAAATTGAATTTCAGTTTCGTCGGGTTTGCAAATTCGTAATATTTGTCAATTGTGAAGTTTTGTTTCGCTCTCTTGGAACTTACATTTCGTTGACCAAGTGATCGCGTCCCTTTTGAGAGCATTTGAGACCTGTAAGACCCACTTCTGGAGCTTGTTTGCTGTAGCAGCACAAGATGGCCAGCGCTCAAATGTACATATTCGAAGGACGAGATTCTCAAGGCCTTTGGGCTACAAGTTTCCAGAAACTTTCAGCTTAACAAACTTGCTCGTGCTCGTTGCTCAGAGGTGACGATTCTGATAAGGGTTAATTCTAAAGCAATAAACAGAACAAGCCAGCAGGAGTGCTCCCTTTGACTTAGAATTGCACTTAAATTGAAATTTCTTAATTAAAATGTATTCTTACTCTGAAATTCTGATGCTGTATTTTCTTAATTAACTTTAATTATTGTTTAATTTCTCTTTATAATTTCTATTTTTATAAATTGAGTTCTGTTTATTTTCTCTTTGGGGTTATGTCACTCAGACAATGTTCATTTCATTCATTATTTTGATCTCCACTGCCAACTTGGCAAACGGATAAATTAAATCTGGTAAATAAATTCGAAACTAATTATTTAGAATCTATTTACACGCGTTGATTATCTTCGACAAACGTTGTGATGTGGTTTCTTAAAGAACCACTGTCAGTGGCAATTCTTCGGGATTTCGCCGAAGCTAACCTCAAAAAAATGCACTAAAATCACGCGGGCGGTTTGAAAAGCAGTAAAAGTCTCGAGGCACGCTCAAAGACTCATAAAATTGTTTATTATTATTGTACAAATTGTTTACTTGTTCATTTGAAAAGTACTTTATAAAACAAATT